>PVHY01002508.1:0-125505 GCA_004024945.1 Uropsilus gracilis
ACCCCTAGGTCTTTTTGCTCTAAAAAAATTTTTGTTCTAAATAAATTTTGCTTTTGTTTCTGATACTGCCCCGCCCCATATCCAGTCTACAGAGTAGGTGGAAGAGCTGAATGCTAAGTGCACAGATGTTCATTATTTTGTATTTTTCTGTTCATCTGTAAACTACTGTTCTTTATCTGTGGGTAACTCTACACATTAACATATTACTTGCAAATTGTAAAATGAAAAAGGGTAACTTAAAGGATATAAATACACTATGGAGAAGAGTATAAAACTGAGATGTTCATACTTCTACATATATACTAATACTGTGGCTTAAATTTTTCTTTTACTATGCTCAATTTCACTAAACAATTTCACACCCTTTTCTCTAGACAAAAGCAGTATTTTCAGATTTATGCTCTATTTTAAAATATCAAGGCAACAGGGAATTCTTTTTATGAAGTCCAGAGCTACTCAAGAAATACTTTTCTTCCTTTCACAGTCTTAAAGTCTTTTAGAATTACCGTTAAGTTTCATGGCAACCTTTAAAGGTGTTCACACACACTTTTTTTAAAAAAAGTGTAGTGCCTAACGTCAAAGTTTCCTTTGGCTTTCAGAGCCAAATGTATGTAGTACATGCATACTACATCTATTTTTTTTTAAAATCAAAGTAATTTTAAATTATAAACATTAAAAATACTGCTTCTTAGCAAAAAGAAGACCACAGATGGTATTCGTGGATAACACGGCAGTCATGGAACCTCTAGAATTGTTTCCCAACACTTGCATATTATCAAATTTGTGAGATGGGCAGGGTAGAATTTTTTGCTTCTGTTTCATCTATTAGGGGTACTGAGGTTTAAAAAATTGACTTGTCCTTTTCCTAGAAACTATATAGTAATACAGACAGAATTACTTGAATAAATTACCATAATTTGATTGCAGTAAACATGTCAGTTAATGTATTCATAATAAAATAGAATGATTCATTACCCCCTCCTATTAGGCCAGGGTTTCTGCAGGTGCTTACAAATGCTAAAAATTAAAGTATAAATCTATTCCTTAAGTAGGTGGTTTGAAACCCATTTCCAAAGTTTTTAATGTTAAAAAAAAAATCCCCTTTTCTGTTACAGAAAAAAAATCAAGTCATATCTAAATATTCACGATAAGGTATCTATTAACAAGTAGTCAAGTTTTAAGAACAGCACACCATTAGCTAGTTCACTGTAGAAGATCACAACTCTAAGACTGAGTCATGTACCTATAAAAATGATAACCGTAATTTTTCTTTATTACAAAAGTTTATTACATGCCAAGGACTGGGTTCATTTAATATACTCTAGAATATCAAACATTCATTTTACTGACGTGGTGTTTTGGAAGAAGACTGTTGAATCTGCCATTCCCTATGCTAGAAGAACTTTGGTTTCGGATCACTACCCATCAGCAGTATTAGGAACTAGTTCCCCAGATCAGTAAAGGCACAACCCCACAAACCCACGCAGATCGCAGGATTTCTGCTACTTCCAAGCTTAATCCCACCTACATAACTACCTGAGAAGGGAACAGTACCTACTTCTAGGTATTTCAACAACCACCAAATACTTAAGCAGCTTTGTTCAATTACGTATTAACCATAATACTGGTTTTGTATAGGCTTTAGGTATATCTGCTGGTGCTTGTGCCAGTTTAAGAGAAAACTAAGATTACCTAGCATCACATTACCCCAGTGCTGTTGATTTAACTATAGGCAATTACATGTATCGTACCTGGAGGTGACTGAACATTTTAGTAATAAAAAGCATTCCTTTGTTTTAAATCCTCTTAATGAGTTTTGTGTAAATATCAAAACAGAACCTTAGGAACATGTAAAACTCAAAGTATTTTGAATATAAACTGAATCCTTTAAAACTGTGAAATGTCACAAATAACCCTTTAGTTTTAAAATACCTGAATGTCTATCTTCCTTCCCACCCAAGGCAAAAGGAGATGATATGTTCTTGTCTCTTCCCAATAACATCAAGTACCCTTTGTTAAAAATCACAAAATAGTCCACGAATTAGTAGGAAATCTTTGGCAGACACAAAAGATGAAAGATGAAACTGCAGCAAGAGAGCATGGCAAATCCAAAAGATCTATTAGTGCATAAATCTACTGGAAAAAAAAAAAAAAAAAAACAACAAAAAAGATAGAATTAACAAGCTACGATAAAAGTTATGTCTTTAAAGCAGATTTTAACAGGGTGGGAAATGTTTAATATGTGTCCTCCTGACAAACAGTTACCATCTTTTAAATTAAAAAAAAAAAAAAAAACAGCTGGTATATTTTCACAGCGTCTAGATTTATTTATGGTTTAAAGCCATGTAATTATTATTATTCCTTTCCCACCCTGGCAGAGAATAAACATGAATTTAGAAGCACAGTGGAGTGAAAACAAAGAAGAGAAGAGAGAAAAGGCAGCAGAGAGAGACAGAAAAGGTGAATACAGAGCTACAGAAGTGTTTATTGAGCATGCTACAGAGGTAAGCAGAGTACACACAAAATGAAATTAAACAACCATCAAACCTCCCAACTTTGTTAGAAAATTAATTTTTAATTGTGCCGCTTTCAAACTATACTGAATTTTACATTTCTAAAGATGTAAAAACTCAACTAATAGAAAATATACATGACCATTCTGTCTACATAGATAACAGAATCTATGAATCTTGAAACTAAGTACATCAATTTCAAAAAGTATTGGTCATTTAAACAGAATCAACAATTCAGATTGACAAGAACTATTCAAATTAATTTGACCTGTAGATTCTGAGCCATGTTTTTATTAAAGTCAGATCTATACCTAAATACAAAATATTTTTGAAGATTTATTAAAACTGAATATTACAATGCAAGGTAAATTAAGACTAAAGGCACATAAACTTTGGTCCCACCTGTTTGTCAGTTTTAGAAAACTGCCACAAAATTAATCTTCCTGCAAATTTTCGCAGTACACTTTCTTTATCTTTGAAAAATACATGCACCAGTTCCTGAACTAGCTAGACCAGTCTGCACATGCTCAGAAATCCACAACCATATTTCCAAATCTTAATTACAAACTAAGGATGGCAATATATATTTAAATGCACATAAGTCATGTCAACTTCAAAAACATCTACGAAAAATATTCAGCCACAAACAAGACATTACTTAGTGCTGACATTTATATGATACGTCCCACAAGAGTGTGTACAAAAAGGTTAAGATTCCACAATGCTTTCCACATAGGGCTCAAACTTACAGAAATCACTTTGTTGCCTTAAGAAATTAATACTCTGCATTCTTGTTAATTTTAACTAATGCCTACATTCATAACTGAATCTAGACCAGAATTGTGAAATACAAAAGGCCAATGTCTTTTTAAAGCAATAAAGCCTAAGATAGTAAAAACTAAAAATGCTGCTTTATTCTTTCAATATCATGTATCTTATTTGATTAATAAAGAAATGACAAGCCAATAATTGAAAATAAGTTCCAAGCAGGAGAAACAAAACTTAACCTTTTTACACACCCCTGCCTAAACATATTGTAATTCCCATATAACAATGTGCCCTAGACAACCAATTCCTTTTTTCTAGTAAATGCACAATAGCAACACTAGTTTTCCTTTTTAAGGCACGTATGTCAACTAAGTTGAAAAAAAGTAAAATTAAACTGAAATTTTAAACAGACAATAAAAATGGCTTCCCTATAGATGAAATTCAGCAGTTAGTAACTCTGCCTTTACATATGCCATTTCATTTTCTAACCAAGGAATGATAACAGCATGAAAATTAAAAAAAAAAAAAGGAAACAACGAAATAAATCAAACTCTGGTCCCCACTTTTCTGAACAGTCAATAGGTGATGACACCAAACAATGTGATTCACCCCCAATCTTCATCTCCCCTTTAAATTGTTGACTTGGAGAAAGACACTCTCAGATGATGGTTTTCACCAAGGTTATAATTATGAAGATCAATCAAGGCCTGGATAGCTTCTTCCACTGTTGCCATCTGAAGAAGAGCCATTTTGTGATCTCTTCTGAAACAAAATTATGAAATTAGATACTTCATAAAAATTAGGAAATTAAATAATTTAGCTCACTTAAAAATCAAAAAGTTTCTACAAAGAAACAGGAACTACTTGAAGAAAATCTTTACATTTATTAAGTCTCTAATAAGACAAGAAAGCTTGCTTACTGAAAAAACTTAAATGCTTTCACAGTGCCCCCAGTGTTAGCAAATAATGTTCGCAGATCTTCTTCTGCTACTGAAGGACTACAAAAATTAAATGGAGAAAAGAGTAAAGATTAATAAATTTTACATTATACTCCAAAAACATGCATATGCTTAAACTCTAGTTTTAATACTTACGGGATATTGGATAGGTGAAGGGTGGCAGAAGGAGGAAAAATGTTCTGAAAATTTTTGGATCCAGGTTTCTTAAAACGATGCAATGGAGAATTACCAAAATCTTTTGTTAGCCCTTGATCATCAAGTCCCTCTCGAGGTAGTTGTACAGTCTGATGTTTAGATAGAGTAACACGAATAATTTTCCCATACATTTTCTGTCCATTAAGATGGTTCATGGCTACAAAAGAATGCATATTATAAGTACGAATTAAACTCATACCAAAAATATACTTTAAAATACTGCGGCTTATATTTTTGCATGGGAAGACAAAACATTGGGGGAGCTCCTTTCTTAAAATGAAATTTCAAATAATGAATCTCTTAGCAATTCTGCTGATAAACCATATACTTAAGATGGTCAAGAAGAAAGTTACTGATAAATTCTCTCCCTCCTTTTATACATCCTGATTACATGTCACGATACTTCTCCTAAATGCCATTACTTTTTATGTGGATATCAACGTCCTAATCTGTCTTGGCAGTGAATTTTTTTAATCTATTTTTCAATTCAATCTATACACAGCAGCAGCTGGATGATCTCTGTAAATTACAAAACTGTTGTCATTACCTGCCTAGAACCTTAAAGGATAAAGTTTAAACTCTTTGAATAGATTATCAATGAATTATATTCATTATCATCATCTTATTACAGGAAACCAAGTGCTAAGAATCATTCTAAATCACACACAACAGTACCTTAGTATCTGCACTTTTGGACTTCATGTTCCAGCTCCACAAAAAATTTCTTTTAATCAAGTCCTAGTTTTTATCTTCAGTCCTCTGTGCATGATGTTCTACCTATAACAATGTCTTTTCCCCTTCTGTATCAGTCAAACGTTACTTCCTCAGGAAGGTCTTTCCACATCCTTGTGAAAGTTTCAAGTATTTCCCTTGCAGGGCTCTTTTTAAATTCATCATTGTTTTAATTACCTGTATCCTCCCTCAGACTGAATGTACATAAAGACTGGAACCATTTTCCACCTCAGCATACAACATGGTACCTAAACAGAAGCTTACAGGAGCTACTGCCTAAGACAGCATTTGGGCTCTTTTTAAACTCAATACAGAATAATGGGTTTTATTCACTAGTCACAACTGACACATCATTTCTTAAGTCATATACCCTAGCTAAATTGCTGGCCCATATCATAGTATTAGGTAAAAGCAAAGTGGAAGAGTAGGGAAATGAAAACCGAATCTGTACTCTCAGAGTATTTCTAATTACTTTGTACACTAGAGTACAAAGGATACACCCAGAATTTATTAAGTCATTTTGTCATAATAAAAGGAAATGAAGTAAGAGCATTAAGGTACAAATGAGAGAACTAGCAAAAATTAATTTTTTTCACATCCTTCTCCCGTAATGTGTAATAACTATACTCTTCCTGTCTTTTGCAGTGTTACATAGATTTGTCTTAAATTTCTGAGACTAACAGAAAAAGATTCCAGGTTTGAAGTTCGTACTACAAGTCACATGTTTTGGAATTTATACTTATAAACTCACTTCTCCACAATGCTGTAACATAAAAATGACCTTTATAATAAAACTTATTCTATCTAAATAAAGTCTTACATTATTTTAAGTTCTGTAATTCTAATTTGCTTAGAATAAATGCTTTCATTTAAATTGTAAATGTACAGTAAGGCGGTCATAAAAAAGCTATCACAGTATAACTTTGAAAAGTTATAAAGATTGCACAAAGAGCAGCTACTGATGAATAGCTCTAGGCATAGTAACTGTGGAAAGCTGAGATGAATAATAGAGAATCAGACTGAAATGAAGCAAAAAAACCAAACTGTTACCCCAGGAAGTCCCAAGGAAGGCTCTGCCCAGTTAACTGTTGACAAAGAGATCTGAAATAGATGGGGGTTATATATGTATATATGGCATATTATGGCATGATTGAACAAAACAATGAAAAGGAAAAAGTCATGCTGCAGTGAAGATGGCTTTTTTAAAAACTGTAATTGTTTACCCTTCTATTATTTATTCTGAAGATTTTAATGAGTGAAAAGCTGAAATTACAAATGTTTGCAGGCACTTATAGAATGGGAATCAGCTCTATAAAGTTGACCCCTTAATCACACAAGATACTATTTGTGTTGTCCCTCATTTCTTAAGTTGCTACGTACCTTCATTTGTCTATGACTAGTCTTTGCAAAGGACTTTTTGCCTAAATTTTTTAAAAGTAGTTTTGCTCTGTCTCAACTGTCTTTTGTACCACTACTTTCTAATCTTAATCATTCTCTTCCTAAAACTATTATGCTTAGTCAAAACTTTACTACTCTGCCACACATCTAATTTGTTTTGTTTTTAGTTTGATATTTTTTGAAATGCTGAACATTAATTGTGCAGGTCAGAGAATGCAGTTCATGCAATCTCTGTCACTTCTGTGTTAAATATGCAACATGTTTCCTGTGTAACTGCTAAGGTAACTGTACACTTGTAATTCGGGTATGTAATTGTGCCGTATCACTTTTTTTTTCTATCTGAAATATAATTCAGAAAGATGTGTTGAAATCCCCCACTATGTTGATTTTTGCTCAGCTCTTCCTATAATTCTATGTTTATGTATTTGGGGCTATTTGAATTAGCCACAAACATACATAAAACTTGTGACTTCCTGATGAACTATAATTTATTTTTATTACATGGCTTTACCTTCAACCTTTTCCCACCCAACACTCCTGTAAATAGCATGTAGGTAGCTCTTTAAATTTGTTCATTTAATTGATGAATTTACTCCATTATTATTGCTAATGCATCTCACTAGCATTCAATCATAATAGCTTCCAGTTTGTTTTTCTTATTTTTTGTATCGTTTGCAATTTTCCCCTCCGTTCACTTGTTTTAGGAGGGAAAGTCTCTTGAGATTTATGAGGAGAGCAATGCTACAAAGCATTCCTTAAGTTCTTCATTACTGATAATTGAAGTGAAAGCCTATACGTTTAAATATCATTAACTCCAGAGTTACAATTTTTATCCACTTCAGAGCAAAGTTTGTGACAGACATGCGAAACTAGACATTCTAACTTAAATTCTAAGTGCCAGACTAGCTCCTTTATTTTAACTGTTGAAGATCTATACTTCTAAAGTGGTAAAAATTTACTAAATACCTAAATGCTTTTAAGTCTTAAAATTCTGGTGTGAAATGATTTACTACAGATGCTAAGATTTGCAACACTCATTCATGTTTTAGATCTCTAATTGGCTTAACACTAATGTCTTATTTTTTGTATTTTGTTTCTCCCTAAACATAAAATATCTGCCTATATAATAATGAGTGCAAGATGACCCTTGAACAGTATGGATCCCGTTACGCACATTTATCTTATCGAAAAATGTAGTACTGTGAGAATTGAGGGGGGGGAGAAGAAGGAAAAAAATAGTACTGTGAATGTATTTTTTCTAAAAGCCTACTTATTTAAGAACACAGTACACAATAAATGTAATTTATGAACTGAATTGTGTTAATCAGGTATTTATGGTAAATTTTTAAGACAAAAGTTGAGAGGGATCTGACTGAGATGGAGTATTGCACCCCCTAATTCCTGGGTGTTAAAAGGTCAAATGTATTTCTAAATACAATGAAAATGATAAAGAATGAGAACAGAGCCCAGGAACAAAGCATATTGCAGTCTCATCTTTTTAACAGCATACCCTAGTTTTGTGTGGAACTTGAGAATTTGAGTGTTTACATATTGATGGTGCAAGAATACTTCAAGAAAGTAAAATCTACCTGGCAACAATGAGAATAAACAGAAATAATGCATTTAAATAGGTCAAAGCTTTAGAGAGAAGATCTTCCAAAGTTACATGTTCAAACAAAATTCCTATGTTGAAGCATTAACTCCCCCTCCCCCCATATGACTTAGGATAAAGGGCCTTTTTAAGGAGGTAATTATGGTTAAATGAATTCACATGGATGAGGACCTAATCTGGCACAACTGGTTTCTTTTTAAAAGGAATAGACAGAAGCAAGTCCAGAGGCTTTTGAGAAAACAGAATTCTTGTCTAGGTAATCAGTAGGTGGCATTTTGTAGACTAACCAAGTATAATGAAAATCAAAATTATTAATTTAAAATAAAACTTACATAAAACAAAATCCAGAAGAGAGCAATAACTATAGCAACTATGTGTGTCTCTTATTTATAGACAGGTAACGCTACCCACACACCTCACATGGTGATGAATAAAAGGTATATGAGAATATTTCTTCAGCATGGAACATTGTAAAATGCTACTCTAATGACCCCCACTAGTGTACTGAAGTGTTACAAGCAGAGGAAGAAAAATTTCACTTAAACATCTATAACATAATTATCACTTTTATATGCCTTTCTTTAAAGACAGCTGATCTCCACTGACTAATAACACTTTCCACTGTTTGAACTACCAAACTTATATACATCGAAATCCCAAGGCAAGAATGTCCAGTCTCATCAGATATAAAAGCAGAAACACACAGTAATCTCATCAACAATGGCAAACTTCAAAATTAAAAATGTGAATACAACCAGTCAGAAGTACAATCATCCCTGAATGACTTCTAAAAATTTAGAGTTCTAAACTCTTAAGAACATATTATATTTTATCATGTTCTGAACAGATAGATTTGTGATCTTATGTCAATACATATGAACTAAATTGAAGATTTTATTCATTTACTTATTAAGTACAACTTGACTATAATACATTTTAAGATCCCAAAAGTATTAAAAATAGTGTTTTCAGTACAGCCTTTTCATTTTGTCTTAAGAACCTGGTATCTCTAAAATACATTTTTCATATAATTCTTCAGAATTCAAGTACCAAGGCGTTATTCAGGATTCCAAGAACTATATGAGCTGTTAATTTTTATTACTGGGTAGTATATCTACAAGCAGCAAACACCAAAAATCTTTTGATGCCATAATTCTTATGTACAATTTTGGGAGCCTTGAGAAACGGAAAAGGTAGCAAAAAATGTTCATCACATACAACTATTCACACTGACATACAAATATGATATTGTGATCTCTGGCATTTAAAGAGAGTAAATGGTTTCTTACTGACATAAAGGGGTTTATGTTTATTCAGGTTTACATTACATAGTTGATCTAAAGATCTAAGGATGTAGAGACAATATATAATTAATCTTACCGAGCTGCGATTGGTTTCCATCAGCCATCTGTATTAGAGCGCTGTCTTTCTTATTGTACAAAATCTTCACACGCTGCACATCTCCATAAACACCTTTTTTGTAGCCACAGAGAGGTAATCCAAAAATGGAATTAATCTTACATGCAAGTCAGTTAAAGATTACATTTCTGACATATTAATGAAACATTCAGACATCAACATGATCACTCATTCAAACTCATCATTCTCACAAATGAATAAAGGAGATCAAGATTTTGAACAGTGAATTTTGAAAAGAATAATTTTTGATAAACCCTCAAAGCTATGTGAATGATATTAAATTAAAGACCATGCAAAATAAATCAGCATGCATTAAAACAAATTTTGTGTCTATGGAGAGTTTTAAATAGCAAAGAAAAATAGCAAAAGATTTACTATTCAACTTTAAGCCAAAGTGCTAGCTACAAATAAGAATTAAGGTGAAACAAAAATCAAATCAATAATAAAAGTATAGTGCTAACAATAACATACCGAAGAGGGTAAACAGACTTTGGGGCGTAACCATCTTTAGAAGGAGAGAAGAGCAAGCAGCGTAAGACAAGAAGAGAGAAGAGTCGAGGAAGAGCGGAGATGAACAGATCATCCATAACGAAGGGTGGTTCCCGCAGAATGGTGAGGTGGTCATGGATCATGGTTCAAGGCGGTTAATTGGGGCAAGTTGGTCCGAGGAACATTTGTTCAAGCACAGAAGCATGAACATAGGGAATGGAGACAGGGAATGAAGACAAGGACAAGGAAAATAAAGGATAAGACAGGGAAGGGAATGGGCATTTGGGGAAAGACAAGGAAAGGGAAGGTGAACACACAAGGAAAAGGATGAAATGGGGAAGGGAAACAGCAATGCAGAAGAAAAAAATAAGGAATTGGGGAACAAAAAAAAAATAAAATATAGGTCAGTACATAGGAAATGCAGGAATTTGGTCAGAAAAATGGTTGGTTTATGTACTGTACAAGAAAAACTGAGTAAAATGTAGTCATCCAAGACAAATATGGGTAAAGTACATCTATATCAAAGAGTAAATTACAGCATTTCATCTCAACATAGGGAAGGAAAGCATGCATAGGAATTTTAAACTTTGAACTTTAACTGCATAAGCATGGCTGGTTATGAAATGCAGGCAAAAGTCTTAAAATAAAAACAAGGGCACTCTGATTCAAACATTTTAGCATGCAGAACTGTGAATGACAATAGTATTAAATGATAAAAAAAAGCTTTATGTTTGTATTAACAAAGGCCAATTAAAATGAAACAAATATTCAAATTAGACACCATAAACTGATACATTGAGCTTCCCACATTTCATACCAGCTTTCATAGCAATCAAAATAAAATATACCAGACATAAAATGTACAACTAAAGAAAACTCAGCAATAAATTTTCTTTAACAAGAAGGTGGGGGAGGGAATAAAGTTGAAAAATATTTTTAGACGACAATGACTAATAACTGCAAAGAAAAAATTACTAAGAAAGGCTGGAAGAGTGCCTCGTCAAGATCTTTGGAAGAACCTTCAAAGAAAAATGTATTAGAGTAGTTCACATAAAATAAGATTTAAAAAAATGCAATGACACATAAGCATGAAATGAATAAGCAAATAATTAGAAAAGGCAAAGAGCAAAACTGTTTTACAGTTAAATCTGCAAATTGGATCACATTTGCTTTTGAGAACAACAAAAAGATAAAAAGCCAAACTACAGTACTTCACCATATTTTTCTTAGGAAAAATAGGTAGTTAGGTTAAATATATATATAGAGATATGACCATCTAAGGAATTAAAAGTATTGTTACCTAAACAAGTACATAGATTTTATTCGGAAGTAGAAACATACAGAAAATACTCTGACTAATGAATGTACATAAAAAGAAAGCCAAGTGCAAAATGAAAATAAACATGAAAAACTTTCACAAATGAAATGGAGATAAAGAATAAAAATTAGAAAATTATTTCACTAACCTCTTCATTTAAATTGCTAACCAACAGGACTGTATTGCCACCAGCTGAGACTCCAGGCATACCCACTCGGCCAGCAGCAGCTGCAGCAGCTGCTGCAGCAGCATTTGGAATAGCCAAAGGACTCAGAGCTCCTGGAACAGCTGCAACAGGAAGCCCTAATTTTAAAATAAAGCATATTTTACGAAACACACACAAGTCGTTTACAAAACCAATTTAAGCATGATGGCTGCATGGCTTAGGAGTGACCATTCCAAGCGGTTCCTGAAAGTCAATTTCCATGACACCAAGGAAAAAGGTTTGCAGATACATGGAGAGAAAAGACAACTGGTTTGAATGAATCATTAGCACTAAGGTACATACCTGTATTTTTAAAAATTAAATCTAACAGTCCATTTCCTATGGAAAGTAAACAAAGCATAAAAATCTACTTTCACTTTCCTACTGAACCAAATCTAAAAATCATCTTGAACATACTAGTAACTCACACCTTATGTATTATATAAATTTTATATACACATACATTACCTTCATTAACTCACACCAATCACACAATGGTAATTATGAAACAGTAAATCCTTTGGTTGAGACAATCACCTGAATATTATCAAACTTATTCAAATTACTTAGAGAAACAGTTTTGATTCCATGATGAAGTAATTATGTGAACACAAGTTTCATATACACCCCAGCAGAATGAGAGAAAGTCTTAAGACACTTTCAATTTTTCCCATCCTTTGCCCATTGATTTCAACATTTCCTTCTGTTCAATTACCATGCCTTAAGTACATAACAGTTTATTCTTAAATATTAGCTGACAAAAATAATTATGTTTTATTCCTCCTTCCCATTATAAATAAAGCAAACACCCAACCTAAACAGAGCTGATTCATAACATACCTGCTCAGAACTGGCCCTTAGCACTGTCGTCCCATAAAGTCCGTGTTTTATTTCTTCTTTTCTCTTTTCAGCCTTCTTGTGCATGTCTTAAGGATGTGCTCTTACCTTTGGTTTCAATAGCTCATTATTCTTTCAGCAGAATTTTTGATCTTTTTACTTTATAGAAACCACTATGACTCTCACTAGCAGTTTGAAGTTCTTTAAGATTCACATTTCTTATCCTCTTTAGTGTCTGACTTACAAAATTTCTCCCTTCAATTTCCTTTTATTCTTCTTCTTTGAGAATTCCATCAGGTTTTGTTTTTTTTTTACTTCACTGAGTTTATTTAGGCACCTTTGTCACCACCATGTTTTATGATCCCCCTTCCTTTCCCTATTTCTCTACTTTTTTAGATTTCACTTTTTTGTTTGAGAAAAATTTCATTGTGTACAGAGGTACAGAGACTAAATAATGAAATCCCATGTAACCTAATCACACTGGCTTAACAACTACTAACTCATGGTCAATCCTGTTTCACTCAAATACGTATCTGATGTTTAATGTAAATACCAGGAATAAGGATCTAATTTTAAAACTAGAAACTTAATTCATGTTAAACAGCACAGTTTTTATCATGCTTTATAGGTTGTTTCTATTTAATATTTAAATTCAACGAATACTTTTATTTACTTGCTTTTGTCAAGTATAAAGATATATTACTAATTCCCAGGTGTGTGCCAGTGATTCTGGTTCTTGTCATACTCTTCTTAAAAAGCGACCCTTTCCCCCTTCTGTAAACATTCTTCATTCATATTTTCAGATAGCTTTTGGCTGAATGCACAAAACAGTCAACCAAAGTTAACAACATACTCAACAGTGGCAGAACAATCAGATGTCAGCATTATGACGTTAAGATTTTTTCTTGTTCTCATGCTTAAGCTATCTTTTAGTAGAAACAGTAGCTTAAAATTCTGTTGAGTTGATGGTCTTAATGGGATCCACTGATGGCCCCAAACATACGCACACCAACTACAATTCCTTTTACAACAAGGAAGACAAAAAAAAAAAAAAAAAACCCAAAAAATCTCTCAGTGACATCTATCTGGCTGTCATTCTACAATAAAAAAAAATTTCATTTGTGGTTTTATTTTCAAGTGTAATACGCAGTAAGTCCTCAGGGCTCACTAAAGTAAAAAAATGTAACTGAAGAGCTTGCTATTTTTATTTACCAAAAATTGAAATCTTAAAAATCTAATCCCTAGCATTTTCTCAGTACTTCCTCTTGACTATTACTATTATCTTTTGTTTATTAAAATACTTGCTTATTCTCCTACTCATTTTAACCTATTTGTATAATATATGGAAGTTTTAAGAAGTTCGTCTTAAGAACCCTTTTATACTCAAAAATCACTAAAGACTACAAAGTTTTTGTTTATTTGGATTATAGCAATAGGTATTAAACATATAAAAATGAAAACCAAGAATTTTTTCTAAAGTATAAGAACACACTTTTTTTGAGACTAGGTCTCACTATTTTGGCCCAGGGAACCACAAACTCACGCAATCCCCAGTCTCAGCTTCCCAGGTAGCTGGGATTACAGGCACGTGCCATCACATCCTGCTATTTTTTAGGACTAGGTCTCACTATGTTGCCTGGGTGGGTCTCAAACCCGCAGACTCAAGTGATTCCCAGTCCCAGCTGCACCTCATAGATTGCACTTAAAGGTACGCGCCACCCAGCTCCAAGAACACAACTTAACATTCTTTTTCTTTCAGATTGAGACTTAAAAAGTACAGACATGTCCAAAAACTTTAGTTCTAAATCACCTATAATTTGTCTTTGTGCTGCCACTTGAAGAAAAACTACTAAAAGATAAAACATAAAAGCTTGCTATAGTAACCTAAATATGACTGTAAGCAAAATATTTTTATTTTGCAAAAAATGGTTTCTTCTAAAATAGCTTTCCGTTATGCCAAGATACAATTAAACAGTCTAAAAAATAAAATCAGGTCATGAAAAATTTGTTCAAAAAACCTATTCAAGATATCACAGTTTTAAAAGCATTTCTTTTTGAAATCTGGATTTTATAATGGAGATAACCTGGTGACACAGTATTTAAACATCATACCTTATCATGGAAAAAAGGTCACTGAGAAAATAACAGTTCAAATAAATTTAAAATGCTAATTATGAATTAAAGCCTGTTAAAGACCTTTTTAAGTGTGACACAACTGAGCCTTAAAAATACCTGAGAATGCTGTATTTTAGTAAACAAGACCATGCTTTAGTAAAAATACTCATTTTCTATGCTCAAATGATAAGCAATTTACCCCCTTTTTAGGAAGTAATTGAAAGTTTACCAAAAAGTGAAATGTAACCTGTAAGGCCTCCACTGTTGTTACTATCTGAATGCTACTTCATCTCTCCACTTTGTTATCACCATTCTGGGCCACTGAGTCCAGTCAAGTGCTGCCAAATGAGGCTTCATTTTAGGCAGCCTGAAGTGTGGCACAAGAGTTTTAAGAATGAGAGGTAGTCATTGTCATTAATGCCACCAGTTTCTCTTTTACTATTTCCTCCCTCAGTCTGAGAACTTAGGAAAACTACTTAAGCTGTCTTTACTCAGTTCTAAGTCACTAGAATGGTCTGAGTTTTTAATGGAGTTAGTCTAGTCTCTAAGGGTTGATTCCACAATTTTCCTGAGTATATTTTTCCCTAAAAAAGTTACTGTCAATCTGATAGAACTTTCTTAAGCTTCATCTAAATGTCTGTTACAATAAAAATAAAAAGTTACAAAATATTTCATGACAATTTGTACAATGATGATTCTGAATTCTGAAAAAGAACCCTATACTGTATTTTTCACATTAATGTTAATACCTAGCTACATGGGAAGACAGTATTACCATTTGTCCTTTGTAAAAATTTTATACATTAGCACCAAGGGATTTTTAACTATAGAAATAACATTAATTTTAATTATTTACACCTTTAGCTAAGGCAGTTGTTATAATGAACAACATTGATAATGGGAGGTAAAAATGGTTTGTTCTACTTCCTGGATTGTTATAAGGATAAACGAACATCAAACAACTTTTAAGCTGCTAAAGAAACAAAAGGTGATAGAAGGAACTTTTTCAGGGAGAATAATTTCCCCATCAGTTGACCAGATATTTTGAGTGATGAGTAACTATTTCTCATGTTCTAAGATTTTACTAATCTTCCACGGAAACTGACAGACCACACATTTATACATATGACAAAGATCCAAACTGCAGAGATGAAGTGATTATTCCACTTTTTTTCAGGGCACATTTTACTGATGGACATAGCCATCCCTAACTTTGCCTATTTCACCTTAAAAATTATTATACTATCTTAAATCATTTGCAAATTTTATGTTTGTAATCAATATTCTTAGACTTACAGATAGTTTTACAGATATCCTATGGAAAAATGGCAAACCACTGCTCCAATCACTAACATTACATTACATTAGATCTAAGAACTATGGCATCTTGTGCTATAGCTGGCAATTAATCAGCCTATACTGATGTTTTTAACTAAAATCTGTACTTTAGATTTCCCAAGTTTAATTCTAAAGACTTTTCTGAGGATTCCCTGTTCCTGTAATAACATGTAGCTCTATTTTCCTAGGCTCCACCTGACTATAAGTTTCATATATGTGGGTGCAGTTTACTGTACCCCCTTCATTTCCTATTCTAAAATGTCTATCTAAAGTCAGTTACTGGATTTTTTTTTTTTTTGGTCTTTTTTTTTTTTTCTTCAGTATTTTTACAAACCTCTGATCCAAGGACTGGAGGTGCAACTGAAGTCCAATGTAATTTGTACATTAAAAGGGAACTTTACATTTACAATAATCACTAACAAGAATGAAAGTTGCTATTCTTCCTAGAACACTTCCATCAAACTTTCCTTCAATTCCCCTTCTGCGCTCTGGAATCCATTCTTCTCTATCACTAACTGCATTTCACCATGCTCCTTGGAGAAACTTTTTAATTAAAAGCCTACTTTGTCCTAATATACTTATAACCTTCTCACAGTCATTTTTACCTTCTTAAACCCTTCCCCCAAGGGAAGAGTGATGCCCAAAGTTACTTTTAGACTCTCACTCTACTACCATTAGGACAGCTTTTGATGTCAAGGTCATAAACTCATTATCATCTGAAGAGCCATCAAGTCACTGGACATTTTTTATTACATAAGAATTTGAGACTTGGCTTTGTTTTCTTTTTTCTCTTGGTTCCTGTCATCATCCTTTGATCTCTAGTTTCATAATTTAATATTTATATCAAGCCATTTTAGTAATCTCTCACTACATCTTTGATATTTTTCTTGTTATTTTCCATTCATTTCTAACATTTGTATTTTCTTTCCTGAATTCAGTCTTCTACCTTCTCAATCATATTCCTAAATCACTGAACCCACATTTGGTCCTGACCACTTTCCTACCTTTTCTTCCTTGTCTTGACTTTGAGTGTATATTGACTGTTCTGGCTCCCTAGTTATTAATCCACTGTTTACTCTCAATCTCAGTATTGAGATTCTGCCTTCAATAAGTATAAGATTGATTTCAAGTATAATTTTGAGACCATAATTCCCCCTAGCTTTTCAACCAATCAAACATCTTCTATCATATGTTCCCTTTTCTTCTAAAGACAATTAGAAGAAACGGACTATAAGCTAGCCTTAAAAATACAAGCTAGTATATAGTATTCATTATATATGTCAAGCATTACACAAAATTCTTTGCAATTACTAACATCTTTAATCCTCACCAAAGTCTTAGAATACATGGATTTCAGCATATTTATCACAAATGTGGAAGCAGAAACAGTTAAGATGACACAGATTTTTAACTCTGAAGTCTGAATTTGGAGCCCATATTTCTAAAAAATTATGTATATATCCTCACTGCAGACATTTCCTCTTGGGTCCAGTCTTACTCCTAAAATATCTTTCTCTTATCTACTTTCTTTCTAAAGTACACTTCCTCCAAGAGAGGTAGAAACTTTGCTGTGACACTTAAAATCCTAATCTGTTGTAATATGATTTATACTCCATGAATTACTTCATAAAAACTATGGAATGGGAGTCTACCATTTTAATCCTACTTTACCCCTCATTTTAGTCCTGCAATAAGTCTATTTATTCCATTTGAAAATACTGAACTAACATTAACATGAACTAATATAATATTTTCTCTAATGTTTACACCACATCTGTGCAATATTATCTTCAGGTACCCAATAACCACCAAACATATTTCCTTTATTTAGAAGACAAAAATAATTCCATATTTAAAATGCACTCAAAATATTTTTAAGATTCCATTTAAACCTTTAAAGAGGCCTTTGCTTCAAGTTCATTTCCAATTCAGTACTTAGCATTGCATCTACTTAAAATTTAAACAATTCTACCTTAGCGCTTGCAAATTTTCTAAAAAAGGCATTTTAAAAGATGTAAAAATTAATAATTTTAGAATTCAGCATAGAAATACACCAATTTCTAAGAACGCATACATGGAGAAGGAGGCACAATATAATTAGTTCTTTAGATGTTAACACAGAAATGAAATGAGAAAACTAGTAAGTAAATTAGCACAAGTATTTTCCACATGGCTTTTGACCAAAATTTTCTGACTTCTATTGAGTATGTTTAAAGTGTTGCTTTTTCCATGTATAGGTTTTCATTTTTATTTTGGTGTTATGGCATTCAGCAACACATTAAAAAAAATTAAGTCATTTAATATGTCTTAGAAGTATCTGTGTATTTGAATTAATTATTATGTTTCTTGGTAGATAGTAGTAGTCAATATGCCTGCACATTTGATGAGTTTTTTGGTTTTATGACCTAATTTTCTTAGTCGTATTGCATTAATCAATATTATGTTTATTATTATGTTTATTAATATGAATATCAGGATTTTGCTAATATTAAGGGTTCTCATAAGCTTTAATGTGATGTTATAAAACACAATATATAATATCCCTACTTAGATCCAATTTTGAATGTATATATTACAGAACATATTTTGGCTTTAGAGTAGTTAGAATATTTAGATACTTTGACAGAGAAGTCATTCAAAAAATAAATATGAACAGTCTACATATATACACATAGGTAGAATAAAAAAGACATTTTGGGGATGTTAATCCCTTAACATGGTAAATAACTCATACCTGGAGGTTATTTTTACCTCACAATTCGCTATGTGATTTACAGTTTCTTGGTAATTACTGAGAAAATACAAATACCCCTAGCATTTTACTTTATGGGAATGAATTCATTCCTGAAACTAATACACCAATGCTAACTATTTCTGTTTAGTCCTTTGTTGACTCCCCCTTTGGCAAGGAGAGTGTGTATGTGTGTGTGGGGGGGATGCGACTGGGAAAAACATAAACAATAATTATTATGAACATATTTAATCCTTAAATTTTTTTTTTGGCATCTGGGGAAATTCAAGGATAAACTAGGTTTTCAATGACATTAAAAAATTGTCAAATTTGACTGGTGCAATAATCATGATTTGTCAAAAAATGGCATCATTTCAGATTATGGTAATGTTTAAGATGCCACCAGTGACATGCTTCAAAATACCATAGAAAAACTGAACAGATAAAATAAGAATTTGTTTTGTAAAAAAAATGTATAAAATCCACTAAAAGTGACAAAAGTAAAAGCCTTCAAAATCATTGCAAAAAATCAAAATATTTTAAAAAGTGCAATAGTGTGTATATATATATATATACATACACATAAACATACACACACACATATATATATCACAAACACAGAGAAGAAAAAGCAAATTCAGTTAAAGAACATTTGGCATGAAGAATTATAGCAAGATAGAGTATTATGGGTAAATAAGGTATTAAAATGCTAATCAAGAGTTATAAAGATTTTTTTAGGAAAATAACAGCTAAAAGTTAAAATCTAGCTCTTAAAATCATCTTGGGATTTAAGAAAATACACATTATAAGTATATATATGCCTGTATGAATGTTTCCACATTCACATATTTCCTATTAAAGTATACTTTTGCTTTCTGTCAAGGCCATATGAGTAGAATGACAGATTTTCTTCTATCCCACATACACAGAAAGATCTAAAGTATGTATCCTTTCTATGTAACACCTGCCCCAATTTTTAAAGTATAGATAACATGATCATAAAAAATTAACTATTACTAGTAATTTTTCTAAAATTGGTTCACTAATACACCCCTTAATAAATTAACTATACTTACACATGATTAAATGATCATATAATGATGTCTCAATTTATAACCACAATGATTTTTGATCACCATGTTCTATGAAGTAGAATATGAATAATAATCTGCCAAGTTTGTGATTATGTCTTTAGAGGTCACATTTCTAATTACAAAGCACTCTAGTTTTTCTTCTTGAATTAATTACATTTTCTGAGATACTGTGATGTCTAGCACTACAATAAAAAATCAGGTATAGTTGCTAACATTTAAATCAATTACTTGGATACAATAAAGCATTTAAATCAATTACTTGGATATAATAAGAAAAATAAAACTATAAGATAGAGTGAATGCCCCTAAATATTTAACAGGGAAAAATGAATACTTTATATCTATGTTCTTACAGAATTCTTGAAATAACACAGTATTATTTCATTTTGAACAAGTATTACGGATGACTCAAGTAGGAAATGGATCCATCATTACTACTTTGGTTGTGAAGTCCTTTTTATGAATATCACCGGAGGGAAATAAAATTTAAAAAAGTTTTTTACTATTCTAGAAGGCATAAACTACTAAAGCAATAGTGCAGGTTGCTGTAAAGGAGTTTGAAGCCTACTTTTGAAAGCAAAACAGCGATTCCCCATAAAGATCATAATATCTACAAAATGTGTGAAATCTGGAAGATTACCCTAACTGGTATCTTATGAATGGATACTTATAAATTGAGATAAATTACTTAGAAATGCTTCTCCCAAAACTGGCTAGTCTGAAATATGTGCATAAAGCTGAAGATTCAGCTCATACCAAATATGAAAATACCACCCTTAATATACATTTTATGTCCCAATAGGAAGATCTAAACAACTGATTCATATTTCTAATTATCTACTGAGTTACAGTTATAAACTAGTTCATAATAAAATAATTTGACATAACCATTGCAAATTAAAAATATAATACTGAATACCAATAAGGAAAAAGTAGAACACCAGTCTCACACACGAGTCACGTTAGCATAAGTTTTTTTCATCTTTCCAGAAAGAAATCTTCATGCAGATTCAGAAGACTTTTTTTTTTTGACCCAACAATTCTAGTTTTAGAAATCTAACTTGAGAAAATAATTTGAGATAGTAAAACTATATGCAGGGAATGTATCACAATGCCACTATATTAATGAAAGGTATGAATTTTTAAAAAGTAGACCAAAAATTCTTACCAAGATGACAACTACAATGATGTAACATAAAACTGCAACTACTGTGTGACTTTACTTTTATACAAAAAAAGTAGTTATAAAGAGAAAATACATATCAATATATAAAACCACATGGTTATTACTAGTAAATTATCGTAACTATTAAAATCTGTTGCTAGATATCTGAAACTTCAACACACTTTCAAAAGCTATTTGAAGATACTGAAAAATAAAACAGCTCACTTATAACAAGATACAAAGCCATTAAAACAGGTAAATAATAAAGTTATTTAGTATAGGTGAATTCACATTTTCAAAACAAATATTTTCCTTTATCTTTTGAGACAGAGTTAAGAAAAACACTTTGAAAATTCAAAGCAGTACTGGAAGAAGACAAATATATTAAGAACTGAGCAACTTTACTCAAATGTTTTTAGTCCAAAAATGTAGAGCACCTAAACAATGAATAAAAACATAGAGTAAGACAGAAAATACGCCAAAGCTTGATAATTTGTTCTAAGACTAAAGTTTCATTATGGCCATAGGGACTACAAGGGAAGCAGTAATGTCAACAGAAGAATCCAGATGTCTACATTTCAGTTCAGAATCAATATAAATATACAAACATAAGCGAACAAACAAAATTTCTAGTGGTCCTATGTTAGATATTAGCTGGAGATTCTCATTATTTCACACTTAAATTGTTTCTTTAATGAGTTAGTTGCATGTGAATTTTAAGCTCAGAGAACATTGATAGCATCATCTACTTCATCTGGCTGTTTTAAAAACTAACTAATATAACTGTCAAGTGCTTTGCAGAATACTTAGGAATGAGACTATTCAATGATGGTACATTTTTTGCTTTTGTCTTTTATGAGATAATTAGCATCAATAAAGAATATAAGAACCTGCATTAATAACTGTAAGCAAAAGTCAGGCATCACTTACTGTCTCACTCATGACTTACTTTTAAAAATGTAATAGTTGATATTATCAACCTGCAAGCCAAGTTAAGGATATAAAGGCTTAAAATAGGTTGAGTGAAATTCTGTTCAGGAAAAAATGTTAGACATCTATTAATCATGATAAACAGTTATTACTTGTGCTAAATCTATCAGGCAATTAGAATAAAAGGTCAGTTTTATCTGAAGTGATCATATTTCAAACATCAACTGCTTCTCTTTTGTAACATAGGTACATAACTTACATTATTTTTTATTTACAAAAGGAAATTAAAATAGTTGTATTTTCAAGAATTATAGAGTAAATATGTATTTTCAAGAATTATACAGATAATCTTACATGTCAGAAATCACAAATTTTCCAAACACATTAAATAAAAAGAAACTGCAAATTTCACCATTAGTGTAATCACACTCATTTTACTTACAAGTAACATTTCCCCTTACTTTTTTCTTCATCTTGACTCCATCAACTATCAGTTCCAAATTTTTGCATTGTATTTTTGTTAGGTGGGTCAAATCCATTGTAGAACAAGGTGAAATATAAATTGTTAAGATATAATGAAAGCAAATACCAAAATAAATTATAAAAAAATTTAAATAGATTTTTAAAAGGAGACTGTAATATGCTTTATTAAAAAAAAAAATCCAGATGCTTACTTATATTTCACGTTTTGTTGGTCATCAAGTCACTGTTTCTATGCAGTACAAAATTAAAACAATCAGATTAGCCTAAAGAACATGCACAACAGTCCACAGAGGTAGACTTATTTTAAGCCTAGACATTAAGTTTAAAATATACAATATTTTATTAATCACTAAAGAATATTTCATTAAAGCTGTTCTTTTGTTTTGGTACAGTGTTTGTAGGAGAGAAATGAAGTAGAGAAAGACAACTAATGTAATTTTAAGCACATTGGGACAGACATTTTAGGTTTTTCTCTAAATAGCAAACATGTACCTTTTCACCTGCTAAAAAACAAAATCTTACACAGTTTCTTAAATTCCAGTGTAAAGAATTCATTGTACTTACTGGATTTTAACAGGCACTTTCCCACTTGGCAAATGGGAGGAAAGTGGTATAGACAATAAAAATCATACCTAAGAGAGATGTTTCCTTGGCAAATGCTGCAGCAATAGCTGGATCCAATGCTGGTTGTCCATCCCCAGATGGAAGATCAGGTCGAGTATAATCCCTACTTTTATCATTGTTGTATTTTACATTCAAATTCACAAGTTTGGAAAAATCAATCCTTAAGGTACAGCAAGCATTATAGATATTCTGGCCATCGAGGGCCTATAAAAGTGAATAAAGCAGATCAGGTTTTAGGAATGGAAATTAACAAAAAGTAGGTCTTACAATAAAATTTAACAATGAAAATCTGCACATTAGTCATCAGGAAATGGAACAGATTCATACATTACTTTTTGCTAATCCAGTTACACATTTTCCACAATACTTTCTTTAAACAGGAAGTATAATGCAAAGTCTAGTATATAAACAGTTATACACATGCACTAATACTTTTAACTCAAAAAACCTACAAATAATTTATTCTTAAAAACAAGCAAGGGTCATAGTCAGTGCTCCCAAAGCAATACCGTAATAATCTTCATAATACCTAAAAGTTAATTTTATATAGATAGCAATTTTTATAAGACTTGGTATAATTTTAAAAAGTACTTTCTACTTGAAGTCACATTGTACGAGGTGCCACTAGCCAAAAAAATACCACTAAGTCCCTAACAGAATTGCCTATGAAATTTGGCAAAAACTAGTATTTGTTGAATTAGCAAATTCATTATCATCCCAGGAAGGTTCTAAAATAAAAGAAGCCAGCTCTAAAGACAAAAGCCTACTCTCAAATTCTTAAGCAAATTAATGACTTCTTTGAATCTCAGCATCTTTCTTAATCTGGAAAACTGAGATAATGGTTGCCATGCTTTCTCACAGGATTATGAAGGCTAAATAAAAGCTCATATATATGAAAGTACACCATGAATTAGAAAGGACTATGCTGTTTCTATTATTATTATTACTACCTTTTTTTCCTGTTCCAAGAGGCTATACATCTAGCAAACTCGAGACTAAGGATACACACTGGTTAATTTTTCATCAGAAAAATACTGTATAAAACAACAGTTTGGAAATAGGGAGTATGTTTAGCTCTTTGTACCACAAATCAGTAATTTTTCTGATAACCATACACAAACAGATCAAGTCTGTTGTTTATGATTACCAAGATCCATAACATATTTAAAAATATTTAGAATTAGTTTTTTTAAAATTTATTTATTTATTTATATTTCACATCATTTCAGTCCCTGGGGGTCACCCACCACCTCCCCTTCCCACCCGCTCCAGCTGGTCCCCATTCTCCCCTTGTGCAGTTTCATTTGGTTGTAGAATTAGTTTAACTGTACAAGGTTTTTATTACATACTGGGCTGAAAGAATTTTTATATTATCTATGTTAACTGTCATATGACCGATTATGGAAAGTAACAAAAACAAGAGTGGTCTGTTAAGGAGCTGCTTAATGTACACAAGGCTTATCATTTATTCAAATATTCCCACTCAATGGGAAAAAGCCCTTTCCCTTAATATATAAAATTAAAACTTATGTAAATGTATTTATCAGTTTAAAAACCAACTTAAATGTAACGGAACACAAGTCCACACATTTCAATAGAGTACTTGTGAAACTCAAAAGGAACATACACACATCAGGATTTGAGTTATAGCTGAATATTTTGAGTAAGCTAAGTACCAAGTTTCAAGTTCATAAGTCAGAGTAATAATATTAATTCAGCATTTTGAAGTAAAGGTAAACAGTACTGCAACAGGCATTCATTTACATATGCAGGGAAAATGTGAGCCAAGTAATAAATCTATATATCCATGCAATATATGAATATCAGAAGATCAGTAGCAAAATTCACTCTAAAGTAACTACTTCAATATCAGTATTTCTATAAGAAAACACCAGGCTGAGTTACAATATCCAGATTAATGCAAAGAAGGAAACCACTGAAACAAAATTACTAACTTCATAATAAAATTTCTTTGTTGCTAAGTCCTTAGCAAGCAATACCAAGTTCCTTATCTGCCAAGTATCTACAGTGAATATAACTGTTAAAAAATTCTCTAAAGTCTAACATTTTCTTTTCAATTAAAAAAGTTTCATGATGGAAGTAGGTGGAAGCCATACAATCTAAACTATAAAAACTGGAGAAATTAGTAAACATGTAAATTAAAACTTATAAGCAACCAAACAAAGGAATAAGAATGAAGACTGCATATGTAAAACAAGAACCTAGCCAGGTCACTTCAACAACTGGCTGACGTAGTAAAAGGAAAAATCAAATTTTAATCAAAATATAAATGTATACAAGCTCACTCAGGCTCATACATTTTCAAGTTTTCAGAAAACAGGAGGTAGCACACAGACCAGTCTTATATTCAGTAATCATGCTTGCAGAGATGATCTTGCTAGGACAAACATTTATGACAGTAAAAGTTGATTAATTTACAGGATGACAATCAAATATCTTCTCACATGTAAATTTTAGAGAATAAGCAGAAAAAATCAGAAAAAAATTTCATATGAATATAAAATATGGCTATAATATGATAAAAGTTAGGAAGATGTATGATACAAAATGCACAAACAAGCACAATTGAAACACTGCATATGGACTAAAAACAAGAAGTCACAATAAAACTTTCCACTAAATTTCAATGAAGTTTACTATTTAATAATACCTTACTTTTCTGACAAGAAAGTTGGGGGTGCATAGATTTAGCAGATGCCCTAGGAAATTTTAAGATCCAAATTATCTAATCAACTACTCATGAAAAATATTACCAAAACCATAAAATTTATTGTAGAATAAAATACATCAGGCCAATTATTTGCCAAACCAAGACTAGCAAATTACACATGATTTGACTGAAATCCATTTCACTATACATCTGCCAACCATAGGAATGTGGAAAAATACTGTAAATTTCTAAAAAAAAATGGGGGCAGGGGAGTGGTGAAATAATATTGTTTTTTTCCCAATGATGTAAAATATATATGTAATCAATTTAAAAAAAAAATCTTAAAAAAGCTAATAGGGTGATTAAAATAAGGAACAAAGCAAAGCAGATAGATACTAAGGCATTAATTTTGCTCAAGAAAATAAGAAAGGGTAATTTCACTGGATATCAGAATACCTACAAAAAACAAAGAGTCCAAGGCAATATGGAATAACTGACATGATCTTATAGCTGCAGTATTTTACCCCATGTTTATGTTTACTATTAGTAGCTAATGGCAAACAAATTTTATAGAAGAAATCATTAAGGAGAAATAATCCACTTGTACACTAAAATAAAATATTAAAGGCTTTCTAAAAGAAAATCCAGTGTCAACTATACGTATTTGTAAGAAAAATTGGTAATGCTCCTAAAAAGTTGTTTCTGTTAACAAGTCAGAGAGCTATTTTCTACTCATATGGGTTAAAGTTTCAGACTGTAGATAACAATGAATTTTTGTAAGTCCAGGTGAAAAAAATGAGACATCCTATCTTTGTTTGCCAATATATACCTATCAATAAGTAAAACTTTCTGAAATAGGTATTAGGGTTTTTATCTTTAATAAATGTGAGGATCACTTAAACCATTTACTTTTCATTTGATGTTTCTTAATAGTTGTGATTATCACTTTACCTGTCAACTTTCAGTATACACATTACCTTTGGCTACTTACTTGATCAATTTTTGAGACTAGACAGTAATATATAGTGACTTTAGAATAAACTCGGGATGACTGTATTTCTTTCTGAATCTGTCACTAATACATTTCTATTGCTAATCTGTTTTTCAGTCAGTTACTACTGTCTCACAAAGCAAAATGGTAGTGGCTAAATTCAAAATAAAGTATTTGACAAAAACTGTAACTCATACATGAAGAGTTCAGCTGACTTTGTCAAACAAGCTACTTTCATAGCAGCAGTGGTTACCAGTTTTCAAACAAAGAAAGCAAAGCTGGGCCCCAATTCCAAAGATTGATTTAGTTCAGGATGGTCTAGGCATCCTTTTTTTTTTTTTTTTTTTAATAAGCCACGTGCATGCTTGAGCACATGAAGAGCACTACTCTTCCCCAAAACCTGAACACTTGGCCTACTAAATGAATTCTCACTGCTTGAAATTTTTTATTTAATCTCTCATTCATCTGAACTATCACTAGAAGTGGAGAGGGTGGTTTTTAAATTCTCTTCCCAAGCTCTAATTTCTTATCTGTAATTTAAATATGAACTCCACTATTAAAAGCATAAAAATGCAGCTAATGAATTATAGTTAAGAACCAACTAATTTTATTGGTGGCAATGGGCAGCACACCAAGTGCTGGAAAAATTCTAACACAAAATCAAAAACACTAATAGCTACAAATATTTCATATTCTAGGTACAAAGCAGGAATGGCACTGACTTTTATAGCTTACAGTCTAACAAAATAACAGATAAAATGTAATAGACATAATTTTGATGTGTGGTGATGAGAACTAAGGAAGAAATCTAATCTAGCTGAAAGCTTAATGGAAGGCTTTCTTTTTTGAGAAGAGACTTATATAACTACATATACAAAAAGAGGTAGGAGATTAAGTTTGGAAAGGCAAATCGAGGATGATTTAGAATCATGCAAGTCATGTTAAGAACTGAGGACTTTATATTAGGATAAAAGTCAGTCATTAAAGGACTCTGAGAATGAAAGTCATGATTTTGAGATAATACTTGGGAAAAAGTGAAACTTACAATGTAATAAACACAATGTAAATACAATGTAGCTAGCAGTATGCGAAGTTTTATTTTGGCATAAACTTATAGAAACCAACATTTAGTTTTGTTTTTTATTTAGTTTATCTTTTTACAGCTTTGTTAATTTTGGGACATTACTTGATGTCATTCCCTTAGTCCTCCCACCACCATAGCAATTTCGACCCATTGTCCTTTATGCTCTTCCATCCCATTTATACCCCTCCCCTCCCCCCATCCTTGCTGTATGCCTCAGACCTATGGTCATTTCACAAGTTTTGTCTTTTTCCCAACCCTTTGTTCAGGTTCTTTATATTACACCGTTAAGTGAAAACATCCAATATTTGTCTTTCTCCTTCTGGTTTGCTTCACATAACCCTTCCAGCTCCATTTATGCTGCTTAAACCACATTGTATTGATCCACTCATCTGCTTCAGGACATAAGGATTGCTTCCATAGCTTAGCTATTGCAAACAGTGTTGCAATAAACAGAGAAATGCAAGTTTCCTTTCAAGTTGGTGTGTTCTGGATGTTCTTTGGGTAGATTTCTAGGAGTGGAATAGCTGAATCATAAGGTAGATCCATTTTTATAGTGTTCCTCCACATAGCTTAGGAACCTCCACACAGTTCTCCATACTAGCTGGAAAAGTTTACATTCCTACCAGTAGTGTAAGAGGGTCCCTTTTTTACACTTCTCTCTGGCATTTAGTGAGAAACCAGCACTGTGAATGCCTTAGACTGGTGGCAAGATAATTTGGAGTCAGAATTCAACAGAAATTTAGGATCTAATTATATGATTTTATGACTGAAAGAAATTTTATGGCTGAAAGAAAAAAAAAAAAAGGATGGCTCCATGTTTTTTGACTTACTACTGAGACTAAAGTTGGTTTTATTAGCAAAGCAGAGAGATTAAACAAGGGTTATGGGTGTGGGTTTTTTTTGTTTTTGGTAGGGGGGAAAGGATGGTAAACAAGAGTTGAAAAAACAAATTTTTTAAGTTCTACTAAATTCCTAATAAGGGTCTCTTTGAAAAGATGAGTTAGATAACAACACTGTCTTAGAGTCACATGTAATTAAGCTGGGAAGCAGAGGTCCAGCAAAAGTAAAAGGATGTGACAAGAAAGAAACAAAGAAGTCTTTGGTATCTAGATAAGAAATGTCAGAGACCAGGAAAAGAGAGGATTTTCAAGTAAGAGTAGTTCAAAGTGTCAAGTGTTACTTAGAGGCCAGATAAGATAAAGACTAAACAATGTTGAGAGTTAGCTAATCTAGTGATCAGTGATGACAGGGAGAGAACAATTTGAGTAAAGTGAAATCAAATTATAGTAAATATAGCAAGTAAAGAAAGAGGTAAGAAATATAGACAGTCAACAACAGACTTAAGAAATCTAACAAATGAAACAGGAGAACAAGATGATAGATATATGGAGCTCACGGTAAATTTAAAATGAGAAAGGCAAAAGCATATTTCAACCTCCAATGAGAATCAACACACAAGAAAAACATAAGAGAAAGAACTATGACAATCTCTTGGGAAGCAGAGAAAGGAAGGGACCTATTGTCTACTAGTTTCAGATAAAAATATCTATGCCTTTTATTAGTAGAAAAAGATATATGTAAATATAAGTAGGCTTTGTGAGGAAAACTGATGATGTTTCCATCAGATAGTGTTCTATTTTTTTCTGAAAAGCAGTCTGGCATGTTCAGAGGGTGAAGAGAGACTTGGTAAAAGGAGGAATTCCTATCTGATACAGTCACTCTGAAAAATTAGAGAACATACAAATTGAAGAAACGCAGTGAGATTTCTCTAGCAAAAGAGAGGGCCTATCTGCTGTTAATGAGTTTAAACTGGTACTAATTATTAAGTGATAGTCTTTAGGTATACTCAACAGTCTAGATAGTGGCATGAAAACAGATTAACTGATTTATCAAAGTATACATTTTTAACAAAGAGCTTGGATTACGAAATAATGAGGGAAAACAAGTTTAGGAAAAAAAATTTTTTCTCCAGTATGTTAAATATTCAATCCTAGAATTTCTTTATTAGAAATAGAGTGCATGGACACACATATAGTTAGTGCTTATTATTATGCACAGAAGACTAAAGAGTTAACATAATTGAGATATAATCTTTTATCATAAAATGAAACTACAGATTCCTTCACATAAGATATACTATAAACTACTTTTCCTTCACTGAATAATAACCCAAATGCAGTATATGATTTCATTTCATTTGCTGTTTACAAATAGTCTTCCTTCGCATAAGGGAATAGTAATAGCAAAAAAAAAAAAAAAAAAAAAAAAAAAAAAAAAAAAAAAAAAAAAAAAAAAGGAAAAAAAATCCCACATTAAGAAAAATGTGCACCATACTTTAAATATATTTGAAATCAGGAAAATGCCATGAAAATCATGACTTTTAGACCATTACTATTCAAAGTCCATACTACATTCTTTCGTAACTATATAAAAAAATAACCCTAAAGGTAGGAGGGTTAAGGATTATTAAGGAACAATAGTTTGGGGTAAAAATAATTCTAATTGTTAATTTATGTGAAAAGAAAAATATGCAAACTGGAAAATTTCTGGGTAGGCAATATATTGAAGAAAAGCACACTAAAAAAATTTCTACCTTACAGATAGTGTACACTTTCAGTAATTCACCTCTTAGAATCTTAGGATTTCCTTGAAACACAAGAAAAACTCCAATTTGGTATACAACATAGTAGTAGTCAAAAAAACAAAAAACAAAAACAGCTGCCACTCAATAAACCATAGCAATTATGTTATTATTACTTTCTGCTACCTGAGCTATTTTCATTTCCCCCAATGAAATTAAGCAAAATATAATCTAGGTTCCATACAAACTATCTTAATCAGAGAGGAGTGAAAGGGAGAAAATGAAGACAAAGGCAAATAAAATAAGGACAGGTGATTCAATGCCCAATAATACTTAATAGATTAGCAACAGAACAGTAACAACAGTGAGTCAGTATGGCAAAAGATGTCAAAGAGAACCAAGGGTAGACTTAAATAAGATACACAAACAGAAAACTAAGGTATTTAAAAAACAAATACACAGTATGCAGTTGATGAGAGAGATGATATATTACTACTTCTAATACATACACCTAACAATGACAACAGGTAAATGATGTGACTAAAAAGCTGACTTAGGAAGCTATTCAGAAAAACTGTATTTTGTAAACCTTTACAGAAAACTGAATTGTCTGACATAAACTAAGATTTTCAAACCAGGTGTATATACACAAAACAATCCCACATTCAAGAGCACAAAACCTTTAGATCCTAAATTAATAATTAAAAATGCAACAATATAGCTGATACAACCAGTGATGACTTTAATGTTTCTTTTCATGATAGATTCTCAATTTGTCTAACATCTAAATGATACCAATTTGAGCCATTTATAATGGCATATGGTACTGCTAAATTATATCAGTATATATACCATCAACTAAATTGCTACTATTGAAAATTATAAAATTGTGAAAGAAGTTCTAGACTTACTAGTTTTGCTTGTTGAGCATTTACTGGATCGCCATACTGAAGGAGAGCTTGAAACTGGTTATTTTTTGTAAATGTGATTATCTTCAATACAGCACCAAACTTAGAAAATATCTGTTAAAATATTAAAATCAAAATATTTATGTCTTATTATTTCTCCAACATATAGGTAAATATGAAAATTAAATCAGCCTTACTTGGTGAAGAACATCAAGTGTTACAGGGTAGTACATATTGTCAATTATTATTCTAAGCACTGGACTCTGGGCAGGAGTCACTGCACTCTCACTAACTGTGGTGCCACTCAGAGGAGTATTTGCTGTCTGGACAGCAGTTACAGCTTGAAGAACGGCTTGAGCACGCTGAAAGTCAAAGAGAAGCACTTTAAAAAAACACATCCAATATTTCCACTTATGCTATATGATACACTCTTAGTTTATTTCCTAGGACACAGATTAAAGAAAATTTAGCACTTATAATACCATAGAGCACCTGTCATAACCAGTTATTGGCAGTTTATAATTCAAGCATTCTACAATTATTTACTTTAGAACAATTACCTGGGGATTAGTACTAATGTTGGGCTAGCAAAGATAAGCAATGTAACAAAAGAATAAAATGTATTTTGGGCAGAGCCATAAACAAAAAATGTTTTAAAAGGAAACTTTTAAGAAAACAAGTTTCAATCAAACATTACTCATTGCATTAAAAAGGCACAAGGTAAGGCCGGGCACTGTGGCTTGTGCCTGTAAGCTTCAGCCTATGAAGCGGCCAGGGCTAGAGATCGCGGTTCGAGTCCCGCCTGGGGCCCGTAGTGAGACCTAGTTCCAAAAAAATAGCTCGGCGTGGTGGTGCGCGCCTGTAATCCCAGCTACCAGGGAAGCTGAGGTTGGGGATTGCTTGAGTCTGTGGTATCCCGGGCAACGCAAGCCTGCGGTTCCACGGGCAAAAATAGCGAGACCGAGTCCCCCCCCCCAAAAAAAAGGGCACAAAGTAAACCTCAACAAGGTGATTGCTACAGTATCAAAAGACTTCCTATAAAGCTTATATTTCTAATATAACAATTTAAAAAAAGGAATGCTCAGTTTACAAGTCTTTTTTTCAAACCAGCGTTACTTTCTGGCACCAAAATTTTGAAAGTCAAGAAATTTTCAGAAATACAAGATAAAGGATATTTCACACAGATTACATGGTGCCTAGTAAACATCAATGATAAAATACACTATTATTATTTTATGTATGACTATGTTACTTAACATGGCTAATTATTTAATGTCATTAGTTAACATTGCTAATAAAAGCACAGCATCAACAACTTTAAGAGGCATCTTGATTTAAGATTTAAGATGCAGAAAAAGAGAAAAAAGATTTAAAGAAATAAAGTTCTGGTCAGTTAAATCATGTTAAATGTGCCAAAAAGACTTCCTTTATTATTGTAACTTTCCTATAATTGCTGTGCTAGACTCACTTATAAGGAAATAATTTCTATTTTACATGGATTCTAAAAATTAAAGCTAAGAAAAAAGCCATACTGATAGATGAATAAAAACATAAACAGTATAAAGAGGGATGACAGATGAAAAGAAAGGAAAATACAACAGAATTAGGACACTACCAAACAAGAATGACCAGTGCTTGCTTTGATAGCACACATACTAAAATTGGAATTACACAGAAAAGATCAACATGGTCCTTTATCAAAGATAATAGAAATTCATGAAAACAAAATTTTTTAAGTTACTAACCAAACTATGGTGGTAAATCATTGTGCAATAAATGTGTGCATTATACACCTTAAACTAACACAATTTTATCAATTATACCTCAATAGAGCTGGGAGGAAAATAAAATGCTTATTTCACTGAAAAGTTACACAACTGGAGATCTTATAATTAGGGGCTCAAAGACACCAAGTAATCTAGTCATGCCTCATCATTTAAATGGTAAAATAATAGAATTTGTAAATCTTTGTTGGCTAAAGTAAATCACTAATTCAAATACAGTATTTATTGTAACAGACACCTTTACACGACTGTGGAAAAAATGACAGAAAAAAGAGTATCAAACAAGATAAAAAGATTTCTAAAGCAACGTTTATTGTTTAAATGTTTGAATATATTTGAACGATAAAGGAAGTGCTTTAAGTAGTTCACTGCAAATTACTTTTATGAACATGTTCTACATATATTCATCTGGAATATCAAGCATGAAAATATCTCAACTTAGGAAATGCTAACATCCTGCTTTTCAAATAATGGAATGTCTTTGCTAAACAGGAATTACATGGTCATGTTATACGATACAAGTATTACAAAAGCTTCCTCTGCAATCATGCTACTGTCTGTCTCCTTTCCACTACCGATCCCTAACCGGTAAGTATCTTGAGTAAACTTCTAGAAATACCATCTACACATACAAGTAAGTGAATTCCTCCATACTTTTCTCCCTAGTATATTTTATTAGTCCTTGTTCTCTTTTTTTTTTAGCATAACAATTAGTGTTCTTCACTATAACTAATTTTGATCAGTTCAGTAAAATGGCAGGTGATAAAGTCAATACACAAAAATCAACTGCCTTCCTATACAGAAATGAATTAGAAGAGGAAGCAATTAAGAAAATGATCTCATTTAATCACACACACAAAAAACTAGTATCTAGGTGTAATGGCTGTAAGGACCTGTATAAAGAAAACACACTGTTAGATAGGCCTAGGCGCTTGGGTCCCTAGCCATCCCTAGCCATTTGCTCCCTTGCCAGCGGAGCAAAGGGGTCAAGGTTCCTGGGTAAGCCCCCTGAGCTGGGTGAGCCCTGGAGGGGGAAGAGGGTGGGGATTTTGGTGGTCCCACTAACCAGCGGGTAGCTGCTGCATAGGGCAGCCATCTGCAGCCCTGATTGGCAGAGCCATGTTGCCCTCTGCTCCTAACCCAAGGAGAGCATGGAGGGGTGCAGCCTCAGCCATCCCAGCCCACCCCCGTGCAGAGAGGTTCTGGCACGCATGCGAGGGGGAGGAGGGAACAGGGCAGGGACTTGAGTCCCATCCACCAGCAGGCTGCCACGTGAGGGCTGCCTGCACGCCTGGGTTCCTAGCCATGCAAGCTCCCTTGCTAGTGGGGAGGAAAAGGGGTGAGGGTTCCTGGGTAAGCCCTGGAGGGGGGACAGGGTGAGAGTTATGGTGGCCCCACCCACCAGCGGATGGCTGCTGCACAGGGCAGCCAGCTGCACCCAGATCAGTAGAGCCATTGTTGACCCCTGCTCCTAGCCCCAGGGGAGCATGAAAGGGCGCAGGCTCAGCTATCGGGGTCCACCTCTGTGCAGGGAGGTACCAGTGTGTGGGCAGGCGGGGGTGGGGGAAACAGAAGAAGCCCCTTCCATTTCATTTTCACTCCAGCTAAACTTCAAGAGGAGCAAGAACATGCACAACACAAACCCCCATCATAGAACGGGTGAGGGATCATGCAAAAATCCAGCCCACAAGCATGAGCTGGACAACACAGCAGATGGACAACCAAGAGAACCAGTGCAGGTGAGACAAGAGAAATAACTGCAGAGACACGATGTCACAATGCACACCTATGTGCTCACTGGGCCGGGAAGACCCAGTACCTCATTTCGGAGATGCCTTCTAGGAGAGCAACGCACCCCTCCCCACACTACAGGAGAGGAGAGGAAGACCAAAGATGGGGTAAACGGCCCCACACCAAAACTGCAAACTGAGGTAGAAGAGATGATCAACAAAGTCCATTGACAGATGCCTGTTTTCACAGACAAACTTCTTCATCAACACTGGCTGGGGGCAAGACCCCCTAAATCTGACAACAGAGCCATAAGGTAAAGCAGCAAAGCAGCAAAGCAGCGGAGATGGGATTGTAGAAGACAGCCTGCAACAAGAAAACATGGACAGATCATATATGAATACAGACTGCCCGCCCAATGCAAACTTGAGACTGAAAACCTACCAGCAAGGCTCTCCTAGTTCCAACAACACAGTCCCTCACTCAGTGAAAGGACACTGCCACAGGAAAGAAAGAGACGAATGAACTCAACAGACTAGTAAACAACAAAGAGTAGAGTTTGAGAGAATGGAGGGGGCACCAGAGGGAGGAGGGAGGAGGTAGCCCAAAAACCACTTAAAGAGATTGTGATCTAAAGAACAAAATAAATATTATATATATAAAAAAAAGAATAGAAGACACATAAAAATGGATATTTTCTGTTCATGGAATGGAAGAATCAATATAGTCAAAATGACCATCCCACCCAGGCACTCTACAGATTCAAAGTAATCCCTATCAAAAGCTCAGTGGCACTCTTTAAAACTAGAGAAAACCTTTTGAAACTCCTATCAAACTACGAAATGCCCTAAATATAAATAGCCAAAGCAAATCTAATAGAAGAGGAAAAATAGTAGTATTACACGTCTAGATTTCAAGCTATAATATAAAACTATATAATTAAAACAGTACATTAATGGAACAAAACAGACACACAGATCCAAAAGAAAGGAATCAAGATACCAGCTATAAAACCTACACTAATAAGGACATTTAATATATGACAAGGGAGCCTAGAACATATATTGGAAGCAAGGAAAGTCTCATCAATAAATGGTTCTGGAAAAACTGGAAAACCACATAATAAAAAAAAATAATAAAAAATAAAAGGCTAAATAATAAAGCTAAATTTAAAAAAATCAAAGAAAAGAAAAGAAAAAAGTGGGCTACATCAAACTAAATAGTTACACAGCAAGACACTGTAACCAAGACAAAAAAGATGCCCAACTGAATTGGAAAAATATATTCATACACCATACACTTTGACAAGGGGTTGATTTCAAAGATAAACAAAAAATTAAGAAAAGTAAACCACCTAATCAAAAAAATGGGCAGAAAAGCCAAGCACCAGTAACCACCAAATGTGGTTAGGACACAAAGAAAAAGGAACCCTTTTATACTATTAGTGGGAATGTAAATTCGTCTAGCCCCAATGGAAAACAGTTTGGAGGTTGCTCAAAAGATAAAAAATGGATCTACCACATGACCCTGCAATTCTAGTTATCTATCCATAGAACACAAAATACTCTAATTGAAAGTGAGACCTGAACCTCCATGTTCACTATTTGTAAGAGCTAAACTACAAAAAAAACCTAAGTGCCCCAAAACAGATGAGCGGGTCAAGATGATGTGAAGTATATACACAATAAAAAAAACTACTCAGCAATAAAAAAGCAAACTCATGCTTTGTGGCAATATGGATGGAGCCAGAAGGGATTGTATTAAGTGAAATAAGCCAGATGGAAAAAGACAGCACTTATAAATGGAATGAGGTGACCAGGAAAAAATGCCAGAGAAAGTCAATCAAAAACTAGCAGTTAAAAGAGGAACTGAGACATTGGGGTTACAAAAGAAGGGGAGCACAAGGTAGAAAGGGAACACAGGGGGGTATGGAAAGAGATGTGTACTTTGGTGGCTGAAGCATTAGGCTAGCAGCATCAAAAGGGGGAAATACTATCTTTCCAAAATACAATGTAAGTCAAACTTAATTTAAAAATAATAACTTCATACATTTTTTAAAATTCATGAAGTAGAACTGGCTTGCCAACCCAGGTTGCTTTTATTCCCCCCAATCCAGATTTTAAACTTCTTACTGAAATGTTCCATATATACAGAATAGGACACAAGTCATCAGTGTATACAGCTGAACAACAACAAAAAACCCCACAAATTGACTATATCTGTGTAATAACTCTCCAGATAAAAAATTGATTATTACCAATATTCCAGAAGCCACACTCATGTTTCCTCCAAATCACATGAACAGAATTATAGAATGTTTTCTCTTTGATTTCTTCCAATAAACATTGTATTTATGGCGTACATCTGTGTTTTTGCAGAAACTAGTAGCTTGTTTATTCTTTATCTAACAAGTCTGTAAACTATAATATTACCAAACATTTGAACTGTTTCCAGCTATGGACTATTCTATACCGTTTGGCATGAACTTTCTCGTATATATCTTTTGATGCACAGATGTATTTGTTTTTCTTCAGGTAACTATGTTTACAAAGCCAAAGAATATGTATATTCTCAATCTTAGTAGGTATTTCAAGTTTTAAAAAAACTATTCTACCAATTTTATTCAAGCTTCTCTACATTGTTACCAACACGTGGCATTATGGCTTTTTAAGTGGGTACACTGAATAAAATTATAAATACCTTAAATTCTGACAAGAATCAGAAAAAATGTTAATACAACACAGCTGGTCATCGAACTTCATGGGGTTTATAAAAATTATTAAGTATATAAGAAAAATATAAAAATACATGAGATAAATCTAGCCAATTTGATTACATATGGTAGTATTTTACTTATAGTACCTAATTTTCATTAAGGGTTCTTAAACCAAACAATAACAACCCCTTAGCAGATCAGAGGATAGGGAGGAAAATTCTAAGGGAAGAGGTGAACTTAGCAAATTATCATGTGAAGTATGGGGTAGAAAGTGGTGAAGGACAAATAGGCCATAATAATCCAGCTAAAAGTGACCTCAAATGACTGAAAATAAGAGAAAGTATACTATGTTAGAGAAGCTACAGTTACTTGAGACAAGCATAGGCAGAGGAAGGGATCAACCATAAAACAGAAGAGTGTGACAATGGCCATCTCAAAAAGGGCCTTTATTACTAGAATAGAAAGGATCTGCTGTAGTGGAGTAGCTTAGTCAGACTTGTGCATTTTTGAAAGATACAAATTTGACTGTAGTAGGGAGGACAAAACTAAGATCCATCAGTAAGAGAGCTTACAGTAATACCAATGAGAGGGCAAATGCCTAAAGAAGAAAACTAGGCACGAAAGGGATTTGATAGTACTTTTGGGTTGAGGAAGAAGTTATTGTTGACATACACTTTGCCTTCTACTATAAAACCTATTAAAATGCTACATATTTATGCAAAAGTGGATAAGCATAGCCATCATAACAAGAAAATAGCTTATCAGATTCATGGAACACATAAAATGAATAGAATCAAATTAACAAAAAATACGTGAACAGGAAGTACACTGGTTAAGAGTCACAGAAATAAGTGGAAATCAGAATATTCACTGAAGGGAGAGGGAGAATAAAAGGGTTAATGAAAAGTGACTAAATTCATGCAGTTATACTCCCCCCTCCACTTCCAATTAACCAAACTGAAAACAAGAACAAAAAACTCCCTTTGTAGGAACCAGAAATTCAAAAGAGGAGTTTCTGGTGGCCCAGAATAAAGATCTCGTAGGCATCTGGGGAGAAATCCTAACTTAGAATCCAAGTCCTTTCTCTTTACCCTAGAGAAGAGCATGCAATCAAACCTAAATGTTCATTCTGAATTAGGAACAGACCAAAAATGGGGGGGGGGAGACCAAAGGGAGAAAGAGAAAACACAATGTAACAGCACTGAAAATAATACTGTAATAAAGTATTTTAAAAATACAATTAGTATTCCTAAGGAACAGTCAGGTCATAAAACATACTAATTGTAACAACAGAAGATTAATCATGGTTGCAATAAGAAATTGTATTGTTTCTGTCTGAAAAAACTCACAATGGATTAAGTGGCTTATTCCATGACCACTTTAAAGTTTGTTACTCAAATGTCACTTCTACTTGATGGGGTGACATTTTCACCTGTTGACTTACTTAAAAGACAAATCTACTCCCCACACATATGTATATATCCACAGACTACTTAGAGTTACTCTTTACCATGTTCATTTCATTTCAATCTTTCAAACTGAGAATGATTCATGAATTACTTTATCAAAAATACTAATACATAAAATAAGATATTGAATGCAATTTTTAATTCTAAGATAAAAGAAAAGAGGCATTTCATTTTGGTTATTTTCTCACAGTAAATTGTATGTAACTTTCAAAGGCATAAAAAGAATATTAAAATATAATTACATTCCAATAGTCTCCATTACATCCCCTCCCCTGGTGAAATAAGTTAACACACCTTCAATAATAATTTTTGCATAAGAAAGTATGACCCATAAAAAGTCAAATAACCAAAGGCTCTAGACTGCATACATCCCAGTCTAAGCACATAGTTGTGTAGACACTTTATGGTAATAAGTCTTTCTCATAAACATTTACAACAGAAAATTTTCAACTTGCAACAAGAAAAAGAACATTCTGATCAGGACCCTAAACACATTTAAAAATTACCATTTAATTCATCAAGCACTAATTTAAAATATGAAAACAATACAATATACATACTTTTGTTGAATTAATATAGAATTTAGTAGAAAAAATTATCTTTTACAAGAAAATGTCCACAGAAATTTCTTTTACAATTAAAGTTTTGTTTTCTGTTCATACACTGTGAGAGTCATAACATGCCTTAAGTCACTTTATTTAATACCGACACATACTCACTTGGTTTAATGTATTATCTGTTTTTAGTTCCTTGTGATTGGAGTACTGGATATAAATCGGTTGGTTACGAAGATGAGGTGTCACAGCAGAATAGTAATTAACCATAGTAATAGCTGCTTCCTCTGTTGCTAGTTCCAAAAATGCCTGAAAATTTAAATAGCAAAAATTTTAATACTATGAGTTAAATTCAGTAACTTTAATATCTGCAGAATATATACAACTAATTAGAAAAACCAGTATCTAGAATATAATCTTTCAAGTTACATTTAAATACTCTAATAAAATTAAAAACCCTTTTCTGAAATTTTAGATATACACGTAAAGCTAACTAATCTCAAAAGATAGTTCTTTACATACAAGTGCTTTTGCTTTCTACCACTGATGAAATTTTTATCCATCACAATGTTTATTTCTACAAAAGTCGAAAAAAATCGACTGATTTGAACATAAAATTACCGCAGTTAACCATACCTGGGCCCTACTAGATACTATTGGTGCAGCTAATTCAATGCAGTATAACTAGGATTAATGATCAATTTCTTCTAATGCTAATGGATATTTTGCAAGGCTAGTTCTAAGGATGAGATGCTAATTTGTGACCCAATTAATTGATTTCTGATATTACAAAGAGCAGAGGGACAAAAAAATTGAACATTAACAATCTCTTAACAATTGCTGAATGAGAACCCTAAAGTACATTCAAAAGGCAAAATTTGAAAACTATGGTTATTCATTCATTTAGCTCCCTCGCATTAGATTCCCAAACAGAGTTACCTGAGAAAATAAAAATAGGACTTCTGTATTATTTTCTTTTAGAAAACTAACTAGCCTTCTACTAGGCTATAGCTAATTCACACCTGCTGGATAGCTCGGAACTTAACATTTTTAGTAGTAGGGAAAGAAATATACCTGATTTTTTCCTTTCAGCATAAGAATGTTGGTCACCTTACCAAAAGGTAAGCCTAAAGCAATAACTTCAGTTTCTGTCACTTCACCAGGTAATTTTCGAATATGAAGTACTCGAGAAGGCGCACCATCCATTTTATCTTCTCCTTTAAACTTTTTACTATCATTACCATTGGCTGAAAAACATTAAAAAAAGATCAAACTAAGTTTTAAAAAGAACTGAAAACAAAGCTTAATAAACTTAAATAAATTCCAAAAATTCAAAAAAATCTAGGTTTTCTAAAGCAAGGAAAAATATGTCAATTATTATTAAATGAAATTATCAACAAGATCGATTCAATGTTTCTGAATAGCATCTTAAGAGTAACAAATGTTAAGTAAAAACATTAAAATGCAATTCATAAAGAACTTGTCCAATGGCTAAAGAACAGTTACTTTCAATTTTAATCATCTCATTACACACTAACAATACAAACAATAACATTGGTTTAGTATAATTTTTAGAAATTATAAATTGGTGAGCTTGGAAAATAGCAAACTGAAAATAGAGACTCAGTGATGGCAAACTGTAAAAATGATTATGCAATCATTCCACATACTCATTATAATACTCATTTAAATAATGAAATAAATAATACTCATTTTCTAATTTCTTAGTATTACCACCTCATCTGCATATTTTTTATCAGTACTGATATACTATTAAACACTGATTAACTTATTCTGCTAGTCTCCAAGCAGATATATTTTATAATTCACAAACTAGTTGATTACCCTATTCTGAAGTCTCATAAAAGGGGGGAAAATGTTACTAAAGATGACAATAAAATAGAATAGGTAATATTTTATGGTAACTGAATAACCAGCCAGCTATTCGGCATTTCAAATTAAGGTTCCTAATCTTCTAATAACAAAAGGATATATTTGAGACACTTAAAATGGTGGATCTTTATACACACAAAAAAAAACATTCAGGTATATTCCATTTTAGAATTAATTTAAGATATTTTATTGTACCCTCCTCCAAAAACATTCAGCAAACATTCAACATTATCTATAAACATTATACCTAAAATACACATATATTCAATACCTGTAAAACTCTAGGAGCATCTTGACTTCTAAGTGTTCTCAAAATTTATCACACACTGACTCTTAAAGAGTTGCAGAGTTTCAGGAATTTGGAGCTTTTTTTTAGGCTCTGGGGGATAGCAGTAACCAAGATGAGTAAGATCCCTGATGCTCTTCTATAGTCTACTAGGAGACGTAAACTAATTTATGAGTCAGGTGATCTTTTATAGTAGTTAAATGCTATGAAGTAAAGCAGAGTGATGTGATAAAAAGTGATGAGATGAGGGTGGTGTGGCAGTGACTTTATTAAATGATCTGAGAAATAACGTGTAGGGGATAATATGTAAACATTTGATAATTCTGTCAAGTTACACTTAAGTCATGTTTTACTCCAAAAATCCCACTCAAATTTGTATGTACCCATGAAATTTCCAGTCAATATATTTAAAAATCTCAAGCTGGCTTGGTATAGAAGAGCAGTTATTCTCATTTCTTATACTAAGAAAATCTTGCTGGTTAGCTATTCATCACTCAAAAATATATAAAGCTCTCCATACCCCCTTTCATAACAAAAGGAAGATTCTGTGGTATAGAGGCACCTGAACTTATCAAAATGAAGAGGCTGCATTTTCTACTTTGGGGCATATTATTTATCAAAATCATCATTAGCTCTATTGACTGAAAATGTTAAATTAAAGCAGAGAATTAAAAAATACACATATACCTTAAAACATCTAACTGGCAAACAAAAAGCAAAACAAGTACAGAATTCTGATTGTTTGTGTCCCTAAGTCATGAATTACAGGTCATAGTATCAGGAAAATCAAACAGCAATTTCAATTTTTCCTAATTTACTTTGTCCTTTTCCTTTTAGAAAAATATCACAAAAAGTCACACAATAAAGGAGTAAAAGTGCTCATATTCAGGATACTAACTTCACAGTCTATGCTCTAACCCAGTACCTTATAAGAGGACCCCAAAGATAAACTTCACATTATATGGTTGCCTAGGGAAGATTTGTCCTTTTCCATTTCAAAGACCCTGTAATTATAAAAATTTATACAATCTGCAACTCCCTTAGTTAACAGCCTCAGAGAGCTACTAAATATTCTTATCTCAGTACTAAATATTATGGAAGTCTTCTTCATTTAAAGAATGAGTATGAGAATGTGAAATTGGGAAATGAGGACTTCCTTAACTGTATAAATAAGCCTACTTTCACATATAAAATATCCCAGGCATGAAAAAGAAAATGGGTATAAGAAAATGTGTGGTCCTCAGCTTATGAAATACCTAGGCAAATCAGATAATTAAAGATGACTGGGTCACTTTGGTTTACAAATCTATGAATCTTCAGAAGACAAAATACAGTAGTTTGGATGTCTATCTAGTCATGACCCCTTCCCTTACACGCCTGCAATAAATCCAAAAACTTCTGGTTTTGATAAAGAAAATGAGTAATAATTAAAATGATCTTTCATTTATGCTCAGTTAACAGATGTAATAATGTTTCATTTATGTGTATTAAGTTATATAAAAGTATGGATCTCTTTATATCATTTTTCATATAGTCATCTTAAAGTCTTTTGTTTAGGGAGGATATTCTGCTATTCACAAAAGCAAAACAAATAAAATGTAAGGATGGTTTAATTTGAATACTTCATTTTTAAAATCAAAAAGTAGTTTTCTACCTCAATTCTACAGCAAACATCTTAACCTTTGATCAGTTCATTTGTTTTCTCCTGACTGACCTTTATTCTCCACAGGCTTTTACCTGCAGCATTCACATGAACGTGTCTCACCAAGACCCAGAACAATTTGTTAATCCATCCACTTCCAAGGAACTGTGAACCCTCTCAGCCTTACTGAACCTCTATTCTCACAGTACCTCTACTTATTTCTTGTTTTCTTCCCTAATTTTTAACCCTCTGCTTACCCATTCACTCCCCAAAATGGCTGAAGTCTCCCAAGCTGATCTGTTTCAAAGAACTTCCTACCTTTATCAGCTCATAGATGCACTTTAGCACCTGGTTTCAAAATTCACTTTAATTCATAAATCTGCAATTTTAGTTCTACTCATTCAATAGGATTCTAATTCTATACTTTCTATCGTCAAATGCGTATCAGTCTCAAGAGCAAAATTTCAAAACTTTTATACATCAACTGTCCAGTGAAACTGATTACTTAGTAAAATATAAGTACATTCTCATTCTCCAAGTCTTTCAGATACAAGTATTTACAAAAGCACTGGTAACTTCCTTATTAAATATGACAAATGGAAACTTAAAGGAGTTACAAATCTAAGTAGGGTTAGCTAGCCTAAAGGCTAAAGCACATACAAACGGCTATTTAAAAAAATAATCTCAGCTGAAAAAAGTGAATGTTCATACTCTATTCCTACATGGTGAAAAGATATTTTTTTAAAAAAGCAGGTATATATGGATATGGATAGATAATACTTCTGTTGTTCTGCTAGCTGTCCAGTTAACTCCAAGAGCCAGAAACAAAAATCTTAATAGATTTATTGAGTTGCTAGCAGCAACCCTCCACATTTCTCAATAGTTGCATAACCTAGTTAACAAAAGTACCTTATGCATGAGATGGACAAAGACAGAAAGCTAGACTAGCTTGGCACAGTGGCACGCACCTTTAATCACAGCTTTAGGAGGCTGAGGCTAGAAATCGCTTGAGTCTGCGGGTTCGAGACTACTCTGTGCATCACAGTGAGACTTAGTCTCAAAAAATAGTGGGGCTTAGTGGTGAGTGCCTGTAATTCCAGCTTTAGGAGGCTGAGGCTAGGGGTCATTTGAGTTCCAGGGTTTGGGACTACCCCAGGCAACACAGTGAGACCTAGTCTCTCTAAAAGAAAAAAAAAAAAAAAGAAAAAAGAAAATGAAAGAAAAAGCTAGACTGAACTAAAAGATAGCTCTCATCACCTCTATGTACAAGAGAACATGTTAGAACTTTCATAAATATTCAAGCTCTGAAGCAATGTGCTGATACACTCTCAAAGCAAAATAAAATGACAGCAAACCAAAAATATCTATGTGAAAAAATTAAAATGAGAACCTCAGAGTTCTGAGTATTGTGCACCAGAATCTACAAAATGATTTCAGTTCTTTCACATAAAGTAGAATGTGAAGCTCTTTAATAAACCCTGCTATTAAACAATAAAGTTATACTGGCAAAAATAAGTATAACTGCATGAAGGGGTAACCCATTTCCACAGCTATATGGAAATGACTTAAAAAATATAGACTACATCTTAACTTTATCAGATCTCTTCTCCCCAACAGTACAAATTTCTTAGTAAAGACCAATTCCAAAAACAGGGCAAGCTGTGTTTTTAAAGTACATTTATTTTTGAAGGGAAAAAATGTATTACAACAGTCCTGGGGCACTGATTTACCAGATATTAACCAAGATTAAATACCTAACGCTATCTTTTCTCACTTGTAAAAGTATTTTTTTCTTTGACACAAAAAATAGGTATAAGAGAATGAAATTCTAGCCAAATAAGCAAACAGTTACGGAGGAAAATGCTCCCAGATGCTGAAATCTATAGTAACTGCAACTAGAAGCAACATGTTGGGTCAAGTTGGAAGATGAAAACGAAATTCTGTTCTGTGTCTCTGTAAAAAGTTTGTAAAAGTCACTTTTGAGACATTTGGACAGCAGTGGTTATTTTTTTTCAGACAAGTATAAGCACTAGCTCTTAAAGTTGTTTTATACTATTTGCTCTTAAAAGCAACAGTATTTCACTGGGGGTTAGAATATATACAGAATCATCTTTGTTGGGGGGAAAATCTTAAAACTTGGTATTTCCTCTTTTTATTAAGAGAAAACAAATTGAATGCATCTAATTTATTTTAATAAAATAATTTAAGGAATTTTATTCCCCTATAAAAAAGACTGCATTCACTATTTAGTCAGAAAGTGTGAGAATTATCACTCCAAACAAACTTTAAAAAACAGAATGACAAATCTTTTTGTCAAAAACAAATCTCCTTTTCCACTTTTTAAATAAGCATATTATCCATTAACCTATTTATTCTAAATCAAAATCTGAATACATCTCTCAAACCAGTACATTTCCAAATATCTTGTAATTTTAAGTTCTTAATACATTATTTCTTCCAATTTTCTTCTTTTAAAGACCCTAAGATTCATGCTCTCAGTATCTTGATTATTGTTGATTGCTTAACTCCATCCACCCTAAGTTGGAGAGCATTTCTTCTCAAAAGCTTTATACTTTTAATTTTTAGATTTAGGTAAACAATTCTGACCAACATAAAACGCAATGGCTTGAGTTAAGTTTCTTTGCTTTCTTTTTAATATGTGTAGCTAGGTGATTTAGTGCCTTGTTGAAAAGGCTTATTTTTCCCTCTGAATGACTAATGGCATCTTTGTAAATAATCAAGGGACCTTAAATGTGGAGTGTATTTCTGAGCATTATTCTGTGACACAAGTCATGCTGTTACTAAACTTATTTGATTACTGCAAGTACAGCATATTCTGACCTCAGACAGTGAGTACCCAACATTTTTGACTTTTTAAAAATGGTTTTAGTTATGTCTCCCCTTCCCTTACATTAACAATGACTGTACATGTTTCAGAAGTATAGAAGCCCACATCTTCAGGTGGAGATTTTACCACACCATATCAACCACAACACCCATAATTCTCCACCAACAGTTCACTGTGTACCTTACTCCTTTCTTTCCTCTCTACCCTCCCCCTCTTAGTAACTTCAGTCTTACATACAGATTTCAAGATTTTGGTCTCATTTTGGTGTTGTAAGACTCTGACTTTGTTCACATATGAGTGAAAGCATCTAGTACTTTGTCTTTCTGGCTTATTTTGCATACACCCCCGTCAGTTCAATCCATGATGTCACACACGGCATGAGTTCATCTTTTTTTGTAGCTGAGTATTAACCCCCACAACATACAAATGAAACAAAAACCCTTTCTGAAATGTAAATCTGGTAAAGTTCAAGCTCCTCAAACCCTATATTCTGACAGCTGCCTATCAGGACTTACCTTAAATCACTTCCCTTCTGGAACTTTATATTCCAACAAATCAACACCACATATAGTTCAGAGTTCCCAGAGATAGCCTACTGCTTAAAATGTTACATTTGCTTTACAACTTCATTATACAGAACATGTCCATTGTCCCAGAAAAAGCTCTTTGTACTTTCTGTCTTTTAATCCCCACACTCATGGCAATCAGCAATTTTACAGAAATAGAATAATATAGTATGTATCTTCTTGTGTCTGGCTTCTTTTGCTTCATATAGAAATGTTTAATAATATTCACTCAATGTTTCAAATTGCAGAGCTTCTACGTGCTTTTCAATTCCTTCAGTCTTGTGATGACAGACTTTACTGTGATAGCATAAGTGGTGATCCAGGCACCACTAACTCACATCTCAATGCAGGAATCAAAGAATCAGATCCCCACTATCTCATTTCTGCATGCTGGTTTTGTCACAGAAGCAATACACTTGGCAAGTTGGCTGGTTTCAATTTGATACACCATTTTCCTGAGAGAAACTTTGATAGGGCCCTTGTTTACTGACAATCCAGATATTCTTGGTTCATTTGGTCATGTCACTGCAAACTAGGTCAGATTCTGAGTGTACCACAACTTAATTCACTAATCTGTCTATCTGTAGGCACAAAAGGCTGCCTGTCTGTCGTAAATAGTGGGGCAATGCAAATATTCCTTCAAACTAGTGTTTTTGCTTTTTCTAGTAGATACCTTAGAAGTGGAACTGCTGGACCATAAGGTAGATCTGTTTTTTTTTTTAGATATTTTGAGAAGTCTCAATACTGTTTTCTATAGGGGCTGGGCCAATCTGCACTGCCATCATCAGTGTACAAGTGCTCTGTTTTCTCTACATCTTATCAACGCTTGTTTCTGGGTTTTTTGATACAGGCCATGACATGGCATCTCCTTATGGTTTTGATTTGTGCTTGACTGATGACAAGCATTTTTCATTCTAGGTCTTTCATATGTCCATGTAAATTTTAGACTCAAATTAACAATTTCAACTGCAAAGTCTGTAGGACTCAAATGACTCAATGTTTCCCAATTTGAGTAAAAATGAGCTCTTACTATAATGCACTAACTCATGAATGTGGTCTACCTCTCCATTTTAGATCTTTACTATGTCTTTACTGTGTCTTGTAGTTACTGGTATAAATGTCTTGAATTTTTGGCTAAAATTTTCCTAGATTTTTTGTCTGTTGTTATAATTAGATTTTTTAAAAGTCCATCTTCCAAACACCTTCCTGATTGAAAGAATATATTTACACTCCATACAACTGGTAAAGGATTGAAGTCAAAGGTCTACAAAGAGATCACAAGATTCAAGAAAAACAAAGCAAACATCCAGTCAAAAAATGAGCCAAGTAGTTAAAAGGAAACTTCTCCAAAGAAGAAATGCAAATGGTCAATGGGTATTGAGAAAATGGTCAAAGGGAAATGCAAATCAAAACCACATTTAGCTACCACCTCACACTGTTGAGAATGTCCCATGTTAAAAAAACAAAACAAAACAAAACAAAAAAACCTGGCAAATAAAAAATGCTGATCAAGATGTAGAGAAAACAACCCTCTTACAAAGTTGGTGGGTATGTAAACTGGTCCAACCACTATGGAAAGATGTGTGGAAGACCCCCAAAAGATACAAAAACATTAATTTGAAAATAAACCTGCACTGTTATTTTTTTTTAAGCTAATATATAGAAACAACCTAAATACCCTGTTTTTTGAATGGACCAAGAAGATCTGGTATATATACACGTATACTACTCTGCAATGAAAATAAATTCATGCCATTTACAGCAACCTGGATAGAGCTAGAAGGGATTACGCTCAGCAACATTAAGTCAGAAGGAAAAAGAAAACTATCAGATGGTTTCACTTACAGAAGGATACAGGGAAACCAAACAAAGTGTCAAAAAGACAACCCTACAGGCGAACTGTAGATGGAAGGTATATAGTAGGCAGAAGGAGCAAAGCAAAAAAAAAAAAGGAAGAGCAGAAAGGACTATGGCAACAGTTCGTGAATTACGTGGTAGGGGATTTATGTGCACTACACCTGAGAGGAGATCAAATATTACACAAAAATGAACAATAATGTTTGAACAGTGTTAAAAAGCTTAAAATACTGAATTGCTAATATCAGAAAATACATATTATTGTATTCTGTACCTGAATTCTTGTAACCATTCTAAATTTACTCACTAGTCCTGCCATAAGTTTTGTAAATTCCTTTGTGTTTTCTATTTTAAAAATCATGTCAAGTAATATTTTTACTTCTTTCTTAACCCTTATCGCTCTTACTTTATTTGCCTTGTCATGTAAGCAAAAAGCTGGAAAAGACTGTGAAAGTATACACCCTTATTTTTATTCCTGTTTATAAAAAGGACACATTCGATATTTCACCATTAAGAATGAATTTTTTTAGGTTTGAAGTAGATGCCCCTGTCCACCTTGTATAAGTTCCCTTCTCTTTGCATAGTTTTGACTTTTATCATAAATAAATGCTGTCATTTTGTCAAATGCTTTTTCTGTTTCTATACTAGTACTGTGATAAATTGATTTTCAAGTGTCCTGGAAATGAGTCACATGTACACATAAATACACACACACTGTACTGGATGTGATTAATAGTATTAATAGGTATAACTAGCAATACCTAATTCATGCTAAGAAACATTACTCTCAAATCCTGATTTCTTATGTTACCTTACTAGATTTTGGTATCAGTTGCAGTAGTTTCAGGAAGTGAGCACTCCTTTTCTAGTTTCTAAAAATATATACTGAACATAGTTACTTTTCATATTCTGAAAATTTAAAAATTTCACCCATGTATGAGTGAAAACCACCTATGCCTTAGCCTTCAGAAATCATTATGGAAAGGTTTTTTTGTTTGTTTGTTTTTTACAACGAATATATAGCTAATCTATATCCCATAGTAACAACTGTCCATTTGGTAAAATTGATCTGTGAAATAACTTTTCTATTTCATCTAAGCTGTTAAGTCTATTAGCGTTATCAGTGTTTATAATATTGCTTAATTTTCCTATTCTACTATGCAGGATCTATATAGTGATAGCTTCAGGTTCAGTGTTGATATTACTCGTTTTTTTGATTATGTGTTTTTTCTTACATCCTTGTACACTCCAAGGTTCTCCCACATCACACCCCTTGAACTATCATCATGATCCCTGTGTCTATTCCTCCTGAATCTGCCCTCCCTTGCTATAAGCTTTAGTTCTGTTTATCAGTTCGTTAGTTTCACTTTTTCTTTTCTTTTGTTTTCCCTATACCCCACATTATCAATGAAACCACCCAGTATTTATCTTTTTCTATCTGGTTTACTTTGGCTAGCATAACTCCTTCTAGCTCTATTCATGTTGCTGGGAGTGACATGAGTTTGTCTTTTGATTGCTGGGTAACACTCCACTGTGTAAATATACCACAATGTTTTGATCCATTTAGCTGATCAATCTTGATAGGAATTTGAAACTTTATATAGGTTAAAGATATTTTTCTCTTATGTACTTCTTAGGTCACATTCAACAAATTCTGACATATTTTCATTTTCAGTCAGTCAAGAAAAATGCGCATGGAATCTTCTCAATACTTTTCCCCAGAATTCTATAACAAAATTTCCAAATACCTGATAATTAGATGGCTGTTTTTGATTTAATTACATTATAAGTTGATACTATATTAGTTTTTAGTTACTTGAAATATACTGAGGATTTTATTTTCTAACATATGGTTGGTTTATTATAGTGAATATTTCAGTTATATATATGTAAAACCACCCTCCTGTTACTGGATATAGTTTTATAAATGAGTTAAGATAAGCTTATTGATAAATGAATTAAAGATAAGCTTTACAGCTTTTTTGAAAGATCCAATTATCTTCCCAATTACTATAAGAATAGAAAATATTCAATGGCAATTATAGATGTGTCTTTCAGTAGTCATTTTAATGTACTTTGAGTTGGTATTACTAGTATACAAATTAAGGAATGTTATCTTTTCTGATAACTGTGAAATAATTTTTTTTTCACAACTATGAAATGTTTTTTATATCACTATTCCTTGTCTTGAATGCCACTGTCTGATGTTAATAAAAACCACATCAATTTTCCTGCGCCTGTTAGCAAGGAATATTATTTTCCATCCTTTTTACTTTCAACTTGTGTCATTTCTGTAGATCAAAATTTGACTATTAGTTAGGTTCTACTTTTTAATACAGTGTAACATTTGCCTTTTAATTGAACTATTTATAACTATCCAAAAGAAATGTATCCAAGTCAAATAATTTTAAACATTCTACAGCGATCTCAAAAGTACAAAAACTTCAACCTAACATGAAATTGTTACATAAATATATGCTATGCTTATATTAAAAATATATTTTATCAAATATAAAAAATATTTTATTTTTAAAATTTGAGAACTGAAGCATTAAAACACTCTCTCTCTCTCTCCCCCCCCAATCATTCACATCTCAATTATGAGTAGTTACATTCCAACTGTTCAATGTCTCAAATAGCTGTGGTTACTGCATTTAGTTTAACTAAATGCAGTTTACACTTAGATTTATGAGTCTATTTAACACCTAGCTACTTATTTCTATTATCAATGTCCTTTTTTATTTCTTGCACTGTTAACTGAATATTTGACAATATTCTGTTTCAATAGGATTTTTTTGAAAAAACATCTTAAGTAAAAATCACATTATAACAAACTACATAGACATTAAGTATACAATCTGATATATAAACAATCCTATTATATAACCATTTTAGTCAACAACAAATTTCCTATTAACAGTGGTTCTAGCAGACTATACCATATAGCCTAAGTGTGTAAGTTACACCACCGAGGTTTGTGTAATTAAACACTACAACAATTGTACAACAGTAAGATCACCTAACAATGCATTTCTCAGTACAAAACCATCATTAACGTATATGACATACGACAGATTACATTAGTGAAACCTTCACACAAATGGTATTCATAGTCAACCCTCAAGTTCCCTTAGCAAATTCTCTCCTCTTGTTCATCTATACTCCCAAACTCCAAGTAATCACCTTTTACATTTCTCCCATTTCCCTCAAGCTTTCCTATTATCTGAGATACAGCATAATCAAATTAGGCCAGTCAGTAATCTTACAGTAACTTTTAAATGTTTGAGTGAAAGGAAGAGTCACATCTCTTATTTTTAATCAAAACTAGAAATGATTAAACTTAGTAAGGCAAAAGCCAAAAGCTCCAAAATGTGAACATGCAGAGAAAGTTCTAAAAGAAAATTAAAAGCGCTATTCCAGTGTTTTAATATTCTAAGTAGAAAATCAAATCAGTCAAAACACATCCCTGAAGCCAAAACCGAATTCAGCACCGAGGTTTTAATTCTCTGCAATTGTATAAAGGTTGACAGAGGGGTAAGGAAAAGTGCAGAAAAAAATGAAGTGTAGCAGAAGTTAATTCAAATGTTTGAAGGAGGTAACAATCATATCCATAACATCAAAATGCAAAATGAAGCATCAAGTACTGATGTAGAAGATACACTTAAATTACCCAGAATAACTTGCTAATAGGGTGGCACCACTAAATAGATTCTTTATTCAGGAGAAACTACCTTATACTGGAAGATTTCATTAGGAGTTGCAAAAAAAGAAGGTAATGCTTCAATGGCTTCAAAGAACAGGCTAACCCCACCTTGTGAGAAGTTAATACGGTTGGTGACATTATATGAAAGTCAACAATTCTTCACAGTTTCAAACGTCTTACAGGCCTTACGAATGATCTACTCTGCCTTGCTCTAAAAGAACAAAGGCCAATGACAAAATATCAGTTTACAATTAGCGTTGATGAATATTTGAAGCCCACTGCTGAGATCTATTGCTCAGAGGGAAAAAATTATTTTCAAAATACAAGATTATTGCCAATGCACTTGGTTACCCAAGAATTTGGATGGAGATGAACAAGGAGATCCATGTTGTCTTAACACTTTCTGGCATACCATCCACTCTTAAAAGCCATGGATCAAAGAATCATTTCGACTTTCAAGTCTTATTAAAAACACATTTTGTCAGACTATATAGCCACCATATGCATGATTACTCTGACTGATCTGGGCAAAGTCCACTAAAAACCTTCTGTAAAGATTTACCATTCTAAATCCCACCAAGTATTTTTGTGATTCAGGAGAGAGTCAAAAATATAAGCATTAGTAGAGGTTTGGAAAAAGGATTCAAACCCTCATAAATGACTTTTGGGGGGGGGGTGTTCAAGACTTCAGTGGAAAAAGCAGTTGTAAATATGTGGAAGTAACAAGAGAATTAGAAGAAGAGTCAGAACATATGAACATGAAAAAACTTCAACAGATGAACAGCTTCTTATGAGAGCAAAGAAAGTATTTCCTTGAGATCAAATCTACTTCTGCTGAAATGTAATCATTGTTGAACTGACGCCAATTTTCAAAAAAAATCCTACTGCAGATTAATACCACAAAAAGCATTATGTATTATAGAAGATCTAGACTGTTATTATTGTATCGATTACATACTCTGGCTTTTCTCTTTATTCCCTCTTTAAAACCCTAATTCTACATTAGATGGTATGACTATATCTAAGATTGTTCTCTAATAAACTGAAAATTTTTACTCATCTGTATTCAAGTTCATTAACCTTTCCTACAATTTCTTAATCCCAATAATTGAATTTTTTTATTTCAAATATTTTTCAGATAGAGCATTTCTGTATGCTTTGCTCATACTTCTCCTTTAACACTTCCATCCATATGTTCATTCATTATTTCAATCTTTCCCTTTACAGTTATAAAAATACTTCCATATTTGTCTGATAATTCCAATATCTAAGTTACTTCAGGAAATGTTCCCACTGAATGCTTCTTCTAAAGTTTATAGAATTTTTTACATGTGTTGCTTCAGATGACTTGCACTTTTTGATGATATGCCAGGTTATTGTGGAAAACAACTGAAGAAGACTGAACATGTTGTCTTTTTTTAGGGGGGATTTGTTTAGGCAAATAATTTAACCACTGGTGAATCCTTGGTGTCTTGGGTTAATTGCACATATTATAGTGTGTAAGTTTTTTTCTTTATAGACCTCAATTTCTATAGTTTAAAATGAATGATTAAGGTACTCAACAAAATGTCCACATTCTGACTTTCCAGAACTCTAGTGTCATAGAACATTGCACAACCTTTGGAATCGCTATTTCAGCTTTGAGCAGTTAATTTCTGATAAAGCATGCAGTTTCAACTTGCATACATGCAACTCAAATATTACTCAAAATTCTTTTTTTTTTTTTTGGAAACTAGGTCTCGCTATTTTTGCCTGTGGAACCACAGGCTCATGTTGCCTAGGGTACCACAGACTCAAAGACTCAAGCCATCCCCAGCTTCAGCTTCCTAGGTAGCTGGGATTATAGGCACATGCCACCACCCCCAGATATTTTTTTTTTGGGGGGGGACCTAGGTCTTGCTATGTTGCCCAAAGTAGGACTCGAACCACGATCCCTAGCCCCAGCCGCTTCATAGGCTGAAGCTTACAGTCTAGTGCCACCATGCTGGGCTCAAAATTCTGAATGATGTAAACCCCTACAATGAATTCTGTCCCCAACCATATGCACAAAACCCTGGGGAATTTCTTTTTCAGAACCATTCTCTACAAGTCCCAAATGTGTAAGCAGTTTTAAATTCAAAGCCTCTCCATCCGGGGGGGTGGGGGGTGGGGGGGAGACACTCTACTTGAGCCTCGCTTCTCTATATTATAATAGTAAGAAATCCCAAACTAACCATGGAATTCACCGCCTGTGTTTTCCTTCTCTCAAGGATCATGGTCTTATATTTACTCATCAATTCCAGACAACAGCTGTCTTCGCATTTTTACTCAGTTTTATAGGTTTTGATTTTGGGGGAGATGGGAACAGAAGCAAAGGCTGCTACTAGTTACTCTATCATAACCCTACATATTGACTTTGAAAATATTTCCATTATCCATCATTATATGTATTGTTTTTTAAAACTGAAACTAGCAACACAGTTACAGACATTTGAGCCTATTCAATTATTTGGCATATGGGATATTCACTACTTAATCAAAGGCTACTGATTTTGTAATCATGGCACAGAAAAATAAGTAATAATGATACCCTGTCAAATTCATCTCCACATTAGTGCATTTGATAAGAAATATATTATAATTTTTACTTAGCTAAACTATTAGGGATGTGTATGTGTGCAAAAAGATGTATATATACAAAAATAATGTCTATCAAAAGAAATGTTCAGTTTTTCACTATTCTCTCTTTCTTAATACAACTGATTCCTCAGAGAAGAAATGAAGTAAGGTTAAAGAAAAAAAAATGATTTGATTTTAGTTAGGTAAGTAATGTAAACTTTAGGGCTACAAAGTAAGATTTTAATCATCATTGTCAATTCAAATTGTGTTCTATCAATCATAAAACTAAGAACTAAAAACAGTCTAAATTTGTTTACAAGCAGACATTACCAACAACTATGTTTAGTTAGTTATATCTAAGGAAAAAAAAAAAACACTATTAAGTCACAGTAAATTTCCATGTAGAGAACAAAGCCATTTTGAATTCAAAGAATTTAAAATATTCTTATAGCCAATATGTTGAAAATAAAAGCAACTATGTGGTTGAGTGTTTTTTTGGTTTTAGTTACCATTTAGGCTTTAGCATGGTAAATAAAAAAGAATCTGATACACACAAAAAGTAAAAACAAAACTACAAAAGGGATAAATGTGAGGAACTTTGAAAGAAAAGGCATTATTTTTCTGATTCTTATATAAACAGCCAACACTTACCCATATAAGTCACCAATCTCAGAATTTTACTGACATATACATCCTAGTAAGTCTCTAAAATGTTTTTAATTTTAAAATAAATATTACTCTACTAAAACATAATAAATTTTAGTTTTCATTATTTTTCCTACAAAATTTCAAATAACAACAAGCTATTAAGAGAGCAACACTTACCTGTAACCACCATACTGCTCATATTAGAGTTTGGACTACTGAGAACACTGCCTGAGAGTAGTTCGTCAGATCCTCTCTATAAAAACCAAAAACAAATTAGCATTAAGACATTTTTAAATTAAAAAACATTAACCTGAAAGTCTTTCACTTATCTCTAACTTTTTAAATTACAAATATTCTGTGAATGTTCCATCTCCATTATCATTCAGAAATCCAGAAAACCGAGGTATTTTAAAAATTAGACTTCCTGCTTGTGACCTGGAATCTTTCATCAAAGTATTTTGCCTCATATAGATTTTATATATTGTTAAAATTGTACCTAAGTCAATTTCAAAGAAATGCTAATGTAACTGCTAGTGTTTTAAATTTCAAATTGTACTTATTTTTGATATATAGGAAAGGAAATGGATTTTTAAATATTAACCTTATGCCACTTATTAGTTCCAGATTTTCTAGTCAATAATATCCAATTGTATAAATGGTTATCATGTCCTATGTGAATAAGTTCTTGTCTTCATTATCAATCTATATATCCTTTATTTCCTTTTCTTGAATTATTGCATTAGTAAGGTTTTCCAGTAAGATGCTGAAATTAGTAAGGTTTTCCAGTAGTAATGAGCGGGGCTATCATTACCTCATTGCTGATCTTAGTGAAGTTTTGAAGTTTCTCACAATTGAGTATGATGTTAGCAGTAGTTTTTGGTAGGTGTTCTTCAAATTGCAGGAGTTACCCTCTTTTCCTAGAGCTTTATGGTGCTTACTGTATTCTGTCAAAATGATTTTTCTGCTTCTACTGATATGATCATATAATTTCTCTTTTTAAACCTGCTGCTCTATTAGATTACTCTAGCTTTCATTCTTTTTTTGACAAGTACACAATATAGGTTCTGGTATTTAGTTTCCACCAACTAACTAGGTAAGTTGTGAATTACTTAACTATTCTAAGTTTTAGTTTACTCAGTATTAAAAAATGGTTAACATTGGTATCACAGCCCTTAGGATTATCATGAACATACATGGACAGAAATTACCAGCAAAGTGCCTGGCCCATATCAGAAGTATTCATTATAATGTTCCCAACTGTCAACCATGCAGTCTACAAGTAATTGCTGATAAATGTGATTGAATTTTTTAGTAATTACTAACCAAAAACAAACAAACAAACAAAAATGAACCTTAAAACTCTAGTTTTCAGAGATGTATTAAATCCTTTTCTCAAATACACAGTTACCAATGTATTCTTTAGATGTTTACTTAATATCCTTCTAGTCCAGTGATTTACAATTTTGGAGATGAGGGGTGAGAATCCTTGGTTTACTTAGGTATGAAAAACGAGTCTGCAATCTGACGAATGGTATACAAGACACCAACTTTCCAGCAATTCATCTTTTTTAAAAAATAATGTTTTATTGAATAAGCTTTGTTTACATTTGCCTTTTGGGTGTTCCTCACCCCTCCTCCATCCCATCCCCCTGGTCTCTCCATCTCTTCTTTCGCTGCCATTTATTGTTTAATTCTTAGTCCCTTGGGTTCATCCTTTTCTTTCTTGTAGCAATGTCCTTTTGTCCGGTGTGGACGTAGTTTCCTGGGACACAGTGGCCTGTGCTTAGTTTTCCAAGTGTCTTTTTGCTGCTGGCCACCAGTTCACACATGGCTGTGTTCTTTCAGTGCCTCCTCCTTCTTTCTGATTAGCTGCTCTGGCCCATCTTCTGTCATATTTTGCTCCTTCTTTATTTTGTACTTCTGGTTGCTGGCGCTGGGAGCGTTTCTTCAAGCCAAAGTTTGTGCATCCATTTTTTTGATTGAGATAGGCCCTGGCAGATTGTTGGTCGGTTCATCGTGGGGCCACTGTCCGTCTCTGTGGCTTTCCTCACCCCCTAAAGTGGGAGGGTCCTGTGGTCATGCTGAAGGCATCTCTGAATGGGAAATTTCATTCCCATCGTTGTAGATCAGTGGTTGTATTTCTGAGGTAGTTTGTCTCTATAATCAGTCTTACAGTCCTGTGTCCCATAGATCTGACATGTTCACTGTTCCAGAATACTTCTGTTTTTCACCTCTGTATTCGTGTGCAACTGCCAATGATTCTGGTGTGAGGGTTGACTGGATTTGGAGAAGACCAGAGGGAATGACCCCTACCACCCACCACCCACTACCCGCTGCCAGCCTGCCAGCCTGCCTTCCTCCCCCACATCCAGTGGAGGGGTGCTGGAGGGGGAATCAGTGTCCGGCAGCATGGCTGAACTGGGCATGTGGGTGGGGCTACCCCTCCTTCCCCAGCCACCTCATGGTGCGGTGACTGGGGGGAGTCTCCTGCCACCCTTGCAGGTAGTGGGGCCTCCTTACCTTGTGCTCCCTGAACCCCAAAAGGAGCATGGTGGGTTGGATGGCTGAAGGCTCAGTGCCCAGCAGCAGGCTGAACTGGGCATGTGGGCGGGGCAACTTCCACCTTCCCCTGGCCACCTTGTGGTGGAGGATCCCTCTACCTTGCATTCCCCGACTCCCCAGGCTGGATAACTGAGGTCTCAGTACCCTGAAGCATGGCTGAACCAAGCACGTAGGCAGGGCTACCCCCGCCTTTCCAGCAGTTCATCTTTATGAGTGACAGTCTTGTCAACTCTTCAAAAACTTATCTGTCTGTAGTTTTAAGTTTTTGTCTTTTTTTTTATTTTATACCTGTTGCTAAGAGTATGTTTAATAGTCTATACCTGAGTCAGAAAAATTAGTATGAAATTTACTATTGTGAGTTTTTGAGGATTTTATTCCTTTATTGAGGTAAATTGGTAGATATCAAACACCTTTATAAGAATCACTGAATGCTTTTTATAAATGATTTACTACACATTTTTTGGTAAACAATTATACCTACCTTTCCACTATTATACCTAAAATAAAAATGTTAACATGTCAATGTTGATTAATGAAATAATTTAAGTCTATCAGTACAGTTGTTTTAGATATAAAATGAATTATTTTACTACATAGTGATTGATGGTTGCTTTTCCGGAATGGCTGCTGAAACATGTAAGCTGCAAGTAAACTCAGAACAGTAATCTTTAAGAATACTTAATTCATCTGAGAGATATTAAGTGTTCTTTGACCCAATTAAAAAAGAAATTAAGTATTAAGATGGGCATTGATATCCCTTTTATCAGTCAAAACACAAACTTTTCCTATTAACATAAGAATTCATAAGAATTCTAGATTTCATTAGAATCTAGAATCCACAAATAAAACAGGAAAATGCTAATGTCAGAGTATTCAACATATCTCAATCAAAGAAAGTAGGAAAAAAATAGAAAAAGAATGAGTAGAAAATAGTGCAAATAACATTTGGCTTTCATTTCAATGACAGAAATTTGCTTTTTTTTTTTTTTACTTCCAATGGTTACTGACTATTCTACTTTAAAAAATAGTCCAATCCAACTATATTATTTTCAAGCAAGAAAAAAAGCAAAGGATCTGGTTGACAAGAGTCCATGGCCCCTGCTAGGTTTTAGGATGGAGAGTTGCCCAAAACTGTTCTCTTCAGGAGAGGAAACAATGAGAAAAAGATATAGGGAAAAGTGTGAATATCAAGGTCCGAGGAAAATTAAGATTCTCAAAGACGCATTTACTCATAAGCATTTTTGATGTCCATTCCACACATAGGCTGCTAAGATAATTAACTGAGGTAGACAGAGTACCCTACCTGCTGAAGACTATTGAAAGCATGAATTTATTCAACCACTAAAAATGCAGAACACACACAAAAAACCAACAAAATGCAAAATACAGAAAAAATGAACAAAAGAGAATATACAACAACTGATATTTTAATACAATAAAATTAACAAATCCTACATGAGAACTTGAGAACTACAAAGGGGAAATCAGTACAATCAATTATACCTGAGTAGACAAGTCAGGCAAGAACAAACATTTAAGGAACAACAAAACAACGGGATAAAAAACTTGTCCCAGCTAATAACCTCATAGAACAGACTGGTATCATTTTCTTATACCAGCAGGACTTGAGAATAAACTTGTAGTATATTTAAGCCAATATGTTCTGCATTTTGTTACAGTAGCTTAGTATAACTCTGTTATGCCAGTATTATGAAAGAAATGGTACTGCAAATTTTTTATTTCATTGGCTCTCTCTATAAAAGCAAAAAAATTCCTAACTATAATGCACCATCACAACTTTTTTTTTCTGGTGAAACAAATTTAAAAAGCAAAACCTTTAAAGAAAACACCTATGTTCTCAGTAGTTAAGGAATTTTAAAATTAAAACACAAGAAAATGGTTAGAATACCTCTAAGAAAGTATCCAGGAAGGGGATATCAAAAAAACCCACCATCTCAACAGATGAAAACTTAAAAACCATTAAGAATCACTTCAAAGATTTTCAGTAAAAGTTTAAAAAATGTCCAAAGCAACAAGGGGGAAAATTGTATGGATAAGGACTAGGATCAAAAATAGTTTTTAGTAGGATGGCAAAAAAAAAAAAAAAAGGGATCCTTTAGTTTTATTAATTATATCCTAATCATTATTATACATAACTTTTACTCATCAATAAACAACACAACAAGTGAACAAGCAAGTTGCTAAAATGGAGGACATTGGCAACACAATGGTGCATCAGCAAGCATAAGACAAAAGAACTGTAAGATCCGTTAAATCCAGATTTTTCATTAGGCAGAAATACAAATAACTATTTCAGGGAGTCTCACAGGGAAGAAACAATAGTCAATAACATGCTAGTGTGGAAAAGTAATTAGAGAAATCAGAAAAACCAGATACTCCACACCAGATTGGCAAGAAATTTTAAATTTAGTATTTAACCAAATACTGATGATCTGAAACAGCAACAATTCTAGTATACTATGGATAAGATCAACTGAACATATCTTGGTAAATAATCTCTAGTATAACTTCGTAAAGCTTATTTATATATTTTAACATATACATATTTACATATATACTTTATATCTATAAGACATTACAAATATCTTATTTATATGACATGTTAATATATTATACTCATGTAGTGTACATTATGTATGTATTATGTAATATAGGTCATACACATAACAAAATGCTAATATTACAGAATGTACAGTATGTACTTATTATATATTTTATGTTAATTTATATTATGCAAATGTTTATATAATTTATGTAACTATATTCTAGTAATATCTAGCCTTAGCTATGTAATCTCCCAAACCTAGCACACATGCAATTAAGAACTTAAAAAATATTCAGTGCAGTACTATTTTTAAAGTCAAGAAATTTAAATGAACTAAATGTACAATAGGAAAGAAATTGAACTATTTTTGAAGACTATCACATAGCAATGAGTATTCTACAACTACATACAAAAAAACTTGGCTAATTATTAAAAATACTACTGAACTGAACATGTCACAGAAAACATGGTCACACAAACTCAAAGAAAAATGCAAAACATTTTTATTACACACAGGCCAAAGTTTTAAGAGTAAGATAAAATTCATGGCAGTCACTATCCAAGGTTAGAATAGGGATATAGAGCATACAGGCATAAACAACAACAGACTACCATTAAATATTAATTATTAATCTGTTGTATTTACTTAGAAAGGCAAATAAAAAGACAAAAGTAAAGTAAAAGCTCTACCCCAGTTCAAAATTCATTATCTTCAATTGTACAGAATTCCTACTCCAAAATTTACACGTATCTACGTTTTTAACATTCATACAAAACAAGATCACACCATACGTGCTAATACTTAGCATTATCATTTAATAGCATCACTTTTTGAGATTTTTAAAAAATAAGTATATACTGAGCTATTTCATGATAAAGTTTTACAATGTTCTCATATACATTTCTTTAAATTCCTCTATGATGTATATTTCTATTATTTCCTCCTTTTCTTTAAATGCCTGTAAATGTCAAAAACAGGACACACACTGAATACCTCAGTAAATTCTATAATAAATATATTACACCATAACATACTGTAAATCAGTGAGACTATAATGAATAGAGCAGAGGGAAAAAAGTAAAAAGTTCAATTAACTTAATCAGACAAAATTTTGAAATAGTTCCTATTATAACTTGGGTCAAAGAGAATTTAAATTTCAAATAAACTATTATAAAAACTAAGAAATAGTTACCCTATTTTTAAAAAGTCAAGCTGTAAGATTAAGTCTGAGTACATGAAATCAATAATTCTTAAGGTGAAAAATGGTTTAACTTGCTCAATTTGTGTTTTTAAAAAATCAAATTAATGCTACATTTGGATGTTATTGCACTCCTCAGACTGGCAAAACTCCAATCATTAGACAATACACTATTCCAGCAGGCTGTGGGAAAATGGAGGCACAACATAAAAAAACAACTTTCGCACATATAGCCATCATGTGAACTCTTTAGGATGTATTTACCACTAGGTGAAAATCATGAATTATAAAACTCTCTGTATACTTGTGTCCACCTTTTATTGAAAGTGGAAGAGGATACAGAAAATAATTTTTTTCTTGTTTTAAATTTAAAGGTCTGTAAATTTATTTAAATTTTAAAGATAATGAAAGTAAGAACCTGTAAAAGTTAAAAAGCAAAATAGAACAGGAATGGAAGATTCAAACACCTACTAATGTAGTTTGTTTTATAGTCTTTATTTGGGAAATTTAATAAACTAAAAATCAAAATTAAATGAAATGTTTTGTAGACCAACAGAAAGAATTCTTCCACTAAACATTAAGTCTGTAAATGTGCTTTTACAAAATTTGTGGAGTCTAGATACAAGCAAAAAAAAAAAAAAAAAAAGACTACAAAGTAATCTTAAATTATATCCAATTACAAGAATGTCATTGCAATATGATTTTAAAAAATAAGTATATATATTAATGCTAACAAGAATTTTCAATCTATGAGATAAAAATATCAGAAAAGTAAAAAGTGTACATTAAAATACTAAGTGACAAGTGAGCTCATGACATATTTATATCTTTAAAGTTTGCTAGGTCTGTCTAGTCAAAGGGCCTTGCAGCATGAACATTAGCAATTCTGCACTTACAATACTGTGGTCTGACATTACTGTGGGACTACTTCCCACCCAAAGGAACTAAACCTTTAAGGAAAAAAAAAAAAAAGACTACAGATTTGCAGCAAAAATTGCTATCTCAAGCAACTGAGATTCAAAGTCACTATTATGAGTGTCCAAATGAAACAATGTTTTAAAAAGAATAACTGCCTTAAGGTTAGAAAATAAATACAAAATTCCCAGCTTTCACAATGATACTAAAGAATAACAACCAAAAAAATCACAATGGTTACAGTGGTGATTGTTAGAGTACCAACACATAAGTAATTACATAGAGCATAGCAACAAAATATTGTAGCTAGAAACAAAACCTGAATATGATCAAGTTTTATATGACTACAAATCTGCAAAAATAATAAGAGGAACATACGAAATGACAATATAGAGGTATAATAAACGCAAGAAAGTAGAATACTGTATACAATAGATATGCAATATCCAAAAATAGAAAAGGAACAGGAAGGTAAATTGATTTACAGAACAAAAAACAAACAAACAAAAAACTGACATTAAACTAAAAGACTATTAAGGTAAAAAATGACATATTTAAAAATATATGTCAGAGATACATATTAAAATATTTGAAAATGAAATGATTTCTGAGTGATACTCTTCAATATGCCTCAAAACAGAAAGGTATAGTATATACCATTTATAGTGTTTTTCTGTATCTTGAAATGTTTATAATGCAGCTTAAGAACACTGATAAAAGATACTGAACACAAATATAAGAATGTTCATGGTTTGGGGAGATTAATACCGTTAAAATGTTAGAAGTGCCAACAAATCCAAAACAATCCCAATCAAAATTACAAAAGCAATTTTCACAAAAACACCACAAACACTTGCAGTTCCAAAAAAAAAAAAAAAAAAAAAAAAAAAAAAAAAAAAAAAAAAAAAAAAAAAAAAAAAAAGAAAAAAAAAAGAAAACCTGAGTAACCTATCAATCTTGAGAAAGAACAAAGATGTGGGGAGGGGGTTCAATTTTCCTAATTTCAAATAATGAAAAATCTCATTTTACTGTACTTGGAGTTAACTGCACTTTTGTGAAGATGCCACCATAAAAAAAAAGGTTATGCATAATTCACTAAAATCACAGATATTAGTGTTTTTTTTTAAACAATAAAGTATGTTTACATGTAGGTGTATACATTTTTTATATATGCTATATTGCAAACTTATTGGCTTATTAGACTACAGTATACTTTTATATACATTAGGAAACAAAAAAAAATATATCACTCACTTTACTGAATTATTCACTTAATTGCCATGGTCTGGAATCAAACCTGCAATATATCCAAGGCATGTGTGTACATTACAAAGCTACTATAATCAAAACAGTATGGCCCTGGCATGAAACCAAATGTATATAGCAACAGAACAAAATAGCCCACAAATAAACGAATGCATATGTAGTCAATTAATTCAAAACAAAGGATATAAGAATGGGAAAAGACAGTCTTCTCCCAATAGATATGGGGTATCAAAACTGGATAGTCACAGGCAAAGGATGTAGACAGGCTTGTTTCTTACATCCCACGCATAAAGTAACTCAAAATGCAAAACTGGACACTATAAAACTCCTAGGAAAAATTACAGGTTGTAACCTCCTTGACTTCAGCCTTGACAATGATTTTTTGGATTTTACTCTAAAAGCAAACACAATAAAAGCAAAACCAAACATGAGGAGCCACAGCAAACTAAAAAGTTTATGCACAGCAGAAGTATTCAACAAAGTGAAAACACAAGCTACAGAACAGGAGAAACTATTTGTAATCACATATCTGATAAGGAGTTAATACACAAAAGATTCATAGAACTTGAAATAAATCTGATGAAAAATGACAATCTGAATAGACATCTTTCCAATGACATATAAAGGTGACAGGTACATGTAAAGGTGCACAAAATCACTAATCATGAGGGAAAGGGAGATGGAGACTGCATGATACCTTACAAATATCAGAGGTTATTGTCAAAAAGATAAGAAGTAACAAGTGTGAACCAAAATGCCAGCAACTCCTGTGGGAACTTCTGTGTTGGGAATGGGAACTGTTGTTGGGAATGTAAACTGGTGCAGCAACTATGAGAAGTTATGGAAGTTCTCCAAAAAATCCAATAGTCATACTTCAACGTATTTACCAGAAGGAAAAATCACTGAATCAACATGTATGCACTGCTATGTTTACTGTTGCATCTTTAAAACAGCCAAAATATGAATGGACACAAGCTAATGCCCATCAACAGCTAAGAAGTATGGTCTCCATATATACATATGTACATATATTTATAACATACACATATGTAATACACACACATTTAATATATGCATGAATGTATATATGTCGAACACTTCAGTCATTAAAAAAAAAAGGAAGGACATTATCAACACGGATGGGCCCTGAGAACATTAAGCAAAGCAAAATAAATCAGAAAAACTACAATGTGATTTCACTTATAAAATATTTAGGGGGAAAAGACACTAATATGGAGAACAGATTGGTGCATGCCAGAGGCCTAGAGTGGGCTGAAGGCAAAGGGTGTTTAGTAAAGTAATGGGACTAAAGGTACAAACTGACAATTATAAATAAGCCCAAAGAACATTACTGTATATGGCGACTATAGTTAAGAAAACTGTATTGTTGCCCAGATATTTCTCCTCCGTGCTCCACTGGGATCCCTTCTCCCTCACCATCCCTTTTACCTCAACATTCCCTTATCTTCTGGTTGTCTCACTTTGCAGTCAGAAGTCAACGTTTTGTACTGGCTTGATTTTCTATATTCCACATATAAGTCCTACCATCTGGTATTTGTTGCTCTCCTGATTCATCTCACTTAGCAAGTGGCAAGTGCTAATCCTTTTTAACAGCTACACAGTATTCCATTGTGTGTGCGCATGCCCACAGTATCAGTGCAGCATGGTGGAGAATAATTGGGGCTTTGGTGGTGGGCATGGTAAGAACAAAAATTTGTAGAGATTTAAACCTATAGCCTCTAAAACAAATACAATGATATATACCAAGTTTACCTCAATGAAAACAAATCCATACTAGCATAGGCAGTAAGAATATTGCAGCAAATTTATAATGATGCATACCTGAAACTTTACTAAGTTATGACATGTTAATTCAACAACAAAAAATTAAAGGAAAAGAACAAAATAGTACACAAATAAACCAATGTATATGCAGTCAATTCCAAACAAAAGAGAAAAAAATATTGTATCAATGAAAGAAAGCAAATCTTAAAAAAGTGTTCATCACAATGGACATAAATTCTGTGTGTGGTGATAGATGTTAGTTTATTCTGGTAATCATTTCACCATATATTTATCAAATCATTGTGTTGTACAGTTAAAACTAAGACAATGCTATCAATTACATCTTAAGGGAAAAACTAAGTGAAAACTCACTGTCAAAGGTTATCAGCTGATTTTTCTTAACACAGCATGTACTTTTAAACAAGGAATGAGTTCAGCATCCAATTCAAAGTAGACAAAAAATAGCAATAAATTTAGTGTGAGATACAAAAAAAGATAAAAGTGGAAAAATACAAAAACTGATTCTTTGAAAAATAAGATCTAATTAGAAGAAAATAAAAATGTTCAACACTAAAGGAATCATGTTAGCGGAAATAAGCCAGAAAGAAATAGAGAAATACAGGATGGGCTCATTTATATGAGGGATATAGGAAAAACAAACAAACAACTGGACAAGCAAAATTTTAAAGTGCCAACAGAACTGAAGCATAGATCAGAGAGGGGAGGAGAGTAAAATCGGGATGGGGGAGGGCAAAAGAAATTAAGATGTCTCATGGGTAATAAATTGGTAAACAATGTGAAAAATATATGTATATATAAATGTGTGCATACACACATACATGTGCAATCAAATTAAAAAAGAAATTTTTAATAAAATAAAATTAAAAAATTAAAAATGTTCAACACTAATAAAAGAATTTTAAACTGGCATACAGTTTTCAGAAACCTAAAACTCAGTAACAGATTTTTAGGAAAGTACTAATAAATGAATAAATCAGTAACTTTGAAAGAAAATAAACCACTAGTCATCTTCTCTCACCCCGAACATACAAGCTATTTAAGAATTATATAAGGGGGATAATGGGCCATATGTTTTGGTAAATTGATTCATTTTCCTTTTTGCCTAAAGCATAGAATTTTCTAAATAAATTTCTCTTTTGTTCCAAAGTATCAATGGCATAAAGCAGAAAAAATCTTTAAAGGAAGTGTTACAGTTCTCTACCTTTGTGCTAAGGCATTGCCACTTTACTGGATAATGCAAATATGATGCTCTCCTGAAATTAACTTATAAACTTAGTGCAAGTATAAATTTCAAAATATCTTCACAGAATTCACAAAATGCCAAGAAATTTTTGAAGAACAAAGTTGTAAGATTCACTAAGACTTACTGTGATGCTACACTAAATTAAGACAGTTTGGTACTAGCACAGGAATAGACAATGAAACAGACAGTCCAGAAACAGTTACATGTATATATGGAAATCTGACAGCTGACATGGCAAATCAGTGAAGAATGATGATTGAGTTGATTCTAAATCTGTTATAAAGAAAAAAGTCAAACTGTTCCCATAAACTACACAAAAATTAAATACTAGGAAGAATGAGGCACTACTTATTAAGTTAAAATGTATACTTTCAAAATAAACTCCACAAGCTACATGTAAGACCTTAAGTTGAAGATTTCTTAAAAACTAAACATAAGTGTGATTTTTAAACTCCCAACTTCTTTTTGTCAATGTAGAAAAATAAACCACAGATTTCAGAAAGTACGCATTAACTAAGAAGCTTTAATACCTACAACAAATAAAAACTTCTTAGAATCAATTTAAAAAAAAAGAAAAACAATTACATCATAAAATGGATAGCCCACACAAGCATTTATGGAGAAGCACAAATGGTCAATAAATGAAAATATATCACAGAACATACAGAGGGATTTAAAATTAAAACAAGATGCGATTTTATGTACATTAGATTAATGAAATTCACCGCTGCCAATTATCCCAGAAAACGTGCAGAAACAGGAATTCTCACACACCACTAATTGAGTATAAATCAGTACAACCACGTAAGAAAGCAATATGCTCATACCCAATCAACTTGAAAAGACACCCTTGTAATCCAGAAAATGCATTGTTTGAAAAAGCAAATACTGACATTATTAAAATAAGCACACAAATGTTTAAAGCAGAACTTGTAATAGGAAAAAATAAGAAACATCTCTATTTGCCAAGAACATAATGGTATATTCATATAATCATGCACTATTAGGCAATAAAAATGAATTAAAGCTACATATAACAAAATACTATTGAACTGAAAGTTTCAGGACACACGGTGTGATGGCACACAGATGTTAAACATGTGAAATAAAACCATAAACAAGATTAAAAATATAAACAATACATATAGTGAAAGTATGGGGAAACTGACAGGAATGGTGAAAGTGGGGAGAAGACTATGGAGGTGTTACGGACTTAAAAGTTTATTTACCCTAAAAATTCCAATGCTGATGCCCTAATTCCCAATATGATAATATTTGGAGACAAGTACTTTGGGAGGGAACTACAATTATATGAGGGGCAACTTCCTAACCCTTAAATTCTACTTTCACAGGCTCAAAGAAATCCTAGATACTGCTTCTCTTTGAGCTTGAGTCCTCTTTTTCATTTCCTGGTCTCTTTTGGATTAGACATTTGAATTTCAGTCATGTTCACTCCCTAATTTTCATAATTTTTTCTGTCTTTCTCACATATACAATCAGATAGTCCATGTCTCCTATACTATCACTCATAAAATGCTATACAAACCTGAAAATTAAAAAGATTACCAAAAGATCCAAGATCCAGAAAGACTATTAAAACAACCTAGATCCAATGACAAAAGACGTATACGAAGGACATATATATTAGAACATAATAAAATTGTCAGACAATGATGAAGACTGGAAAACTCTCTTACCAAAAGTCAGTTTTCTTCAAAAATAAAATGCCAGGGGGAGGAGGGAGAAAAAAAAAATGCAATTTTAAAAGCAACTACAGGAATAAAAGGAAGACTTGTAGGTTAAAACAAATTAAAAAATCATTATCAGTCTATTAGATGTGTAAAGCTCATTTAATACTAATCTCCCTTCCCCCTAGAAAAAAATTCTGTAAAATAACTTTTATGAGATAACAGAAATTTTAACACATTTTCAATACTTAATAACATTGAGCACTTGTTAATTTTATTGGTGTCCTGACAATATTGGAGCTTAATTTCTTTTGAGAGTAAAAGGAGATATTTTTGAAGAGACATGAGGTATTTGAAATTTGTCTCAAAATAATACAAGAGAAAAAGTGACTATCCTATGTTCTACCTAAGGGTTGTCTACTGATGGAATTGACAATGATTCAGGATACTATTGTGTTTACTTTTCTCCCTATTCTGAAGTCCTAAAGTTATAAAATGAATCACTGCTTGCTCAAAAACAGTCTGAGTAATTTTCAGTGTTTTGATAATAAAAAAAAAAAATTACCTTCGCTCCTAAGTATGGCTAAAACTAATCTCAGAACTATTACAGTTTAGCAATCTAAATATATACCAGGTAAGAGATTAAAATGCTTATTATAGAAACTAATACTTCTCTTCCATTGAGTTCCATGTAACATCAAAACCAAAGATAACAGAATAAGCTTCTTGTAACATGGAAACCTACAGGTACACAGAATAAATATGTATATATATTCCATATAGTAAATACATAAGTTTCATAGCTTGCAATTAAAGCCGTCTATAACCTACACGATATCCTATCTTTCCTCTCATACCCATCTAAAAATCCTTTCTCATAAAAACCAAGTAACTCAGGGTACTTTATCAATGCCTATACATTTGTGCTAGTATATGGACACAACTTTGGCCATGTCATCCTTCAACATATACACTGCTCACCTCTCCCAAGTTATTTTTAAGGCACCAATCAAAACTCACTACTTTATGAAATCTACTCATATCCTACCAACAAAACCTCTCCTACTTTAGTCAGAAGGTATTCAGAGTAAACCTGTATATTTACCTCTTGAACTAAAAGCTGTCCTACTGGAATATTATAAGTATTTCCATACTTACACAAAAAGAATTTTGTGTTAACTGGTATTTATATCTTTTATTGATAAATGACTCATGAAATTATAAGCAAGTGAAAACCAGAGAACCCCCAAGAGCCATTAAATATCTACCTGGTATATTGCTGATGCAATGAAACAAGTAAGGTGTTTGCCCTCACGGAGCATATATTCTTGTTCAATGTCTTTGAAACTCATTCCTAACATAAATGCTGTCATTTAGCAGAAACATTGTAAATGTAAGTTGAATTCTAAATATACTGCTTATTAGCTGTTCAATTATGAGGCCTCATTTAGTTCATTTACCATTTAAAACAATGCTACAAATTTCACTACTTTAAAAATCTGCATCCAAAATATTGAAATTGTCCATACTAAAATATTATATTGTTCTACAATATTTAATGCATTTTTGTCTTCCCAAGCAACACACCCGTTATCTCAAAAAAATCTTATAGTAGCAAATAGTTAAGACTATAGAAATGAAATCCCAGAAATTACAAAAGACAAAAAAAAGTCCTTTTGAAGTAATGCAGCTAACCTCATATTAAGAATTCACAAATTGCATTTTTGATAACAAAAAAATTTAAAGAATTTAAATAGCTATAGCAAACTTAAAAGGGTAGTAAAGAATGAGCCTTCAAAATTAAATCTATTCTATGAGAAGTATATGTCAATATTAACGGAGGACCTAGCAGCAGTTTTAGATAAATGTTTTTTAAGCATAATCACAGTTACTTTTCAAAAGACTATTATAGTCCCAAATTTGAAAGATGAAGAAACTGAGGTAAAAACATCTTAATGTCAAAATAGATTAAAAAAAATTAAAATACTACTCAAAAATTCAAATAACTACATGCTTAAACTATAAAATAAGCTGCAAAAAAAGGTAAAAGTGACACATATGAAATCACTTTATACAAAGAGTTGTAATAAGATGAAATCATCAAAATAGGTCACACATACAAAGAAGCAATCAACAGGGAAAGAAATTTAAGGTGGTAATTTTTAAAACTAACCTATTTCATCAAAATATAAGTTACAAAACATTTCCCAGTCTTAAGTTAGCTAATAGTCTACATTTTTTTAAAGCCCAGAATCAGTGAAGATGTAGGCTACACACTCAGTTTGAAAAATTTCATAAACTTTTTAACAATATTTCATTTGATACAGTATTAACTTTAAACATTTCCATGCTTGTTAACAACAAATTGGAATCAAATCAAACGTCCATCAACATAGAAAATGAGCTGTATGCTATGTGAAGCAACAATAGGGTCTGTTCAACAATGTAGATTTACAATTATATTGATTATAGTACTCAGTTTTTTTTAAGGGTAGACATATTTGCAATCAAGATTGTAGGACAAAAACAGTATTTGCCCTGCTGAAATAACCACCATCACAAAATTTATACACTGGTTTTCAAAACCACTGGACTTCAGGAAATGATGGACAACAGTCCATGAGAGTACAAATCAGGTAAGTGATGACTGTTCCAGTTTATTAGATTGACAATAAAGTTCAGGACATGATGACAAAACCCAGTAGGGGAACAAAGTCAAGCTTCAAAATTCCCGGTGTTGAGAAAGAGCCAGGAATCCAAAAAGACCAAAGTAACTACATGTTTACACCAGAGTATCATAGGAGAGTTGCACCCAGTGCAGGCACCAATGTATGGCAAACAGATATTTTCCTTCTGTTTAAATCTTCACACCAAAAAATAGAATTTGTAACGTGTAAATAAAATATATTATACACAAAATCTAAGAGAGGAAGTGTTTTCTACTCTTTGGATATATTCACATAGTGTGAAGTGACAAAAATACTCCTTGAGGTATGACTATAAGAGTTGTATACTGTAAATTCTAGAACAGCCATCACCATAACAGTTATAAATTACCAGCAAATGAGATAAAATGGAATTTATTAAAGTCATCCAAAATAAAGAACATGGAACTCAAGGTGACACCGGAAACAACAAAGCAGGAGTATAAAACTAATCATGCTAGTAATATCAAAAGTGTACAGTTTTACCACCAGAAGAGAGTGTAAGATTGGACTTAAAAAGTTATGTCCCAACTGTACATAAGCCACAAAAACTCTTTAAATATTAAGACAAATAGGCTGAAAGTAAAAGGGTGGGAAAAGATATATCATGTAAACCCTGTTAAAAAGAAAGCTGTGATAGAATTAGTATCAGAAAGAGTGGATTAAAAAGTCATTATTTCCAGGAATCAATGCATTGAGAAAAATCAGTATTCCTAAATGTTTAAACATAAAACGTCAAAAGTCCTCCCCACCCCCCCCAAAAAAAGTAGACGAGCAAGGAAATCACTGTGTAAGTATAGGCAAAGAGTTTTAATATTGTCTCAATAAGTGAAAACAATAAAATACCGGGAAGAATAGAAATTGCTTGAACAAAAACTATCAAATAAACATGACCTAACACAATACCCAACACTTAGAAAAACAATACACATCACTGTAAAATACAAACAAAATTAACAGGATATACAATATTTGGACAACAAAACAAATCAACATATTTACAAAGATTCAAATGATCTAACATATGTCCTAGTTAAAACAGTTTAGAAATAAACAGCAGAAAGATAGAAAACTCCAAATATCTGAGATTTTAATGACATAAATAATTTCTGGGTCAAAGAAGTAAATACTAGAATACACTTTGAATTGAATGATAAAAGGTAAACATGGCGAAATTTGAGTATTACCATGAAAGCAGTATTAAAAGGAAATAAATGGCACTAAACCTATTTATTAGAAAAGGTATGTCAATGACATCAGTTTCAATTCTACGAAAGTAGAAAAAAAATCAAAATTACAAATAGAAAATTAAAACGGTAAAAATTAATAAAAATGCATGAAAAAAGTCCTCAAGGAACCCAAAAACTACCAAGACCATTAAATTCAAGAAAAAAAAAATGGCATCAAGATAGGAAAGGAAGAACTCTAAGCATAAAATGTTTTGGTTTCTACAAACAGGGTAGTAGAGGTAATTAAGTGAAACTGTCAGGGGTGTACAACACAAAAGCAATACACACACAAAGACAATCTGAATTCCTATACACTAACAACTGCAAACATAATTTAAAATAAAATTTACGGTAAGGTAATGCCACAAAACAGGAAATAAGGATACATCTAATGAAAAAAATATAAAATCTGTATACTGAAAAATAAAAGCACTGCTGAGAGAATAAGTAAAGGGAACAAGGTAAGAAAATGTCTAAGTTAAAAAAATAAGTGTAGAAATTACATTCATGAATGAGAAAACTGAACATTGCTAAAATGTCATTTCCTTGAACTGTTCTATGGATTCAAACAAATTCCAATAAAATACCAACACTTATTTTTGCATGACTCACACAAAATGTAAAGTACCAAAACAATTGTATAAAAGAGCACAGTTGAAGGATCATAACTACTTCATTCCAAGACTTGATATAAAATTACATCAATTAAGACAGACGTTTTTAGAATATAGAAAAGACAAAAACAGGTTAATGAAAAAGGAGATACAGTACAAAGCCAGAATTATACAGATAACTGATTTCCCACAAAGGTACAAAGCCAATTCCATGGAGATATAGGATTGTTTTCTCAACAAATGGTGCTGGACAAAGTGAATGCCTTCCCCAAAACCATAAACTGTTGATTCATAACTCTGTACCATATTCAGAGTTAACTCAAAATGGAACACAAAATTAAACCCAAAACCCAAACTTATAAAACTTCCATTAGCAGAAAATCTTTGTGACCTCAGACAGCACAACCTCATACCCATTAAAATATCTATAGTCAAAAACACAGTAAGAAGTATTAGAAAGGATGTGGAGGGTATAAAAATCTCACACTCTCTCATACTCTGTGGGTAGCAATAGAAAATGGTACAACCACTTTAAAAAAAGTTTGCCCACATGCTCAGTCATTTCAATCATTGGTATTTCCCCAAGAAAAGCAAAAACATACATTCACACAAAAACATGCATAAGAATGTCCACTGCATCTTTAAATACAGCCCAAAACAAAAAACAAAAACAAAAAAACCCCACACCCCTAATATCCATCAAGAGTCGAAGAGACTGCTGTAAACCCATACAATATAACACTATTAAGTAATATAACACTACTATTAAAGGGACAGACTGTTACTACAACATAGATGATTATCAAGAATTAATTGAGTGTAGTTAAGACAGACAAAAAAAGATACAAGTCGTATTACGGACATGATTAACTTATATAAATTCTGAAATATTGCAAACTAGTCTCAATGGCAACTTGGGAAATGAAAAGTAGACTGCAGTCAACATCTTTTAGTGCAACCCTTAGTAACCCCTGCAAACTCTTGGATTATAGTGATGGTTTCTTAAATGTACACCTATGTCAAGGTATCAGTGTAGCTTAAATATGTACAATTTTTACTGCACTTTAAATTTGACTTTATTTCAATAAACCTTTTGTATAAATGTAAAATGGAAGCCAGTACACACAGTAAGAATTAGTGTAAACAAAACCATTTATATGTGAGATAATAATTTCAAAGGAAAATGTAACAGAAAAATTTTAACATATGACTTAAGTCTAAGACATAAGACTGGGAACTAGGCAGAAATACTTTCCATTTTGATTTTTTTTTTTAAATTAGGCACTTTAAACTGCTATTATTAAAAATATAATTTCTAAAAAAAGAAAATTGCTTATTATTAGGTGTCAAAACACAGCAAAAATTCTCAGAAAATTATGTTTTTCAAATGTTTATATTAAACAATGCGTTTAAAAAGGCCAACCATCTTTTATTACATATTCTAATGTTCCCTCCTCCAACTATTAATATAGAAAATTGGCATAAACTATAAACCTCATTTGTACACTCCAGTCCATGTTTCCTCATTAGTCTGCCTATTCTTTTTCAATCTTGTCTATGCATTCCTTTTCACCTTACTCAATGATTGTGGAATGCTCAGACTCACTTAACAAAATTCACTTCCAAAGAATTATCTGTTTGGATGGCAACTACAATATCAACAGCCTGCATTGTTAAACCACTCCTAATGTCAAATTCTGCAACTTGTTCAACTTAACATCATTGCTAACTAAAAATAAATATGCCCTTAGCCCAAAAACTCATCTCCCCCAAATAAAGCATGGGCAAGTATATAGCTCACTGTAGAGCAGAGGACAGATAATAAGCAAAGAAAAAGATCTCAAAAAGAATTCTATCAAGTATCACGTTATGCACAAAGATTTTCTCCCCATTGGTTTTAGCAGTTACACTAACAACACTATTATGAATGAAATTTTAAGAATTCCAAAAAAATTGTATGAATAATCAGAATCATTCAACTAAGCAGACAAAGCAATGCAGCTGACAAGTATTTAAGTACTACTAGTCTTGGAAGATGTGCCAGGTTTTAAAGATTTGAAAAATGTTAAGACAAAGACTACCTAAGGTAGATAGGCTTACAAACAAATATTACAATATAACATAACATTAAAATGTGGAAGGAGTAAAAAAAAAAATCAAAGGCCTAAGCAAGCATTAGAAGTAATGCTGTAGTTTTCCTGACCCAAAAGTGAGGAAAACTGCAATTTCTACCATGAGCTAGAAAACCAGTTCTTGACTCAAATGTGAAGCTAATAGCCTAAACAAGTTTCTTCTTGTGTTATGGGTCAGGATAATTGTTTTCTATCTTGACTTAATGTTGACAGAACTGTTCTAGTCTTCATAAAACAGAAATGGAAAAAAATAAAACTTAGATTAATAAAATGATATGATTTAGGTCAAGTCACTTATTTGTTCATTTAAAACCGTAATTTCTCCTTAGAAAACTGGGTTAATATTTTAGTCACAAGAAGCTGCTTGAAAGCATTTTTAATTTCTTAAACACCACTCACACTGTACTTTTAAAATGCTAATTCTCAAAGACTGAAGTTCTAGAAAAACCCATGGTAATCTATTTAGATTACAAACTATACACTCCAACTATAAAAATTCAACGAAATACCTTACCTGTAGATTGTTAGCTATATTATGATTTTCAAAGTTAACTGAACCATACACAGTGTTGTATGTTGTAAACCAGTAGTAGCTCAATTTAAAAAAAGGGGGGGTGTTGATTCAGTCTAACATTTTTTGTGTTAGGTTCAAACTTTTCCTACCTTCACGCCAACTGCAACCTCAGTGACAATTCTGTAAAGAAAAAAAAAGTTTCAGCTTCTGTGTTCTTCTAAATGAATTGGTCACTGTTTAACTCAAACTTTTTAGAGTAGTTCACTCAAAAAAAACTCACTTATAATAGCTAAAAAACATGATGACACTTCTTTTACTACTATCAACTTGGTTTTCAAGAAATGACTTTTTAACATGAAACAAAATTCACTGTTTATATTTTAAATAGCAGAGAACAAAACCCCAAACACTATACCATTTCCACAAAGCTAGTACACGGCGATTAATAATCTAAAACTTAATTCAGCTCCTTAGTAATCTTCATAGAATCAGGAAAACAGGAATTTCAGGGTACGTTTTCCTCCACCCATTTCCATGTTGATCTTAACTTCCTTGGTATTAGTTTCGTCTAGAGAAAAGTCTCTCCATAACCTCTAGGGTGATTTAAGTTTTGTGATTCTGTTAACTTTCATGAGATCTTTATTTACTATCTAAAGAAGAGCGAACTCCAAACACTTAAACTAATTTACTCTGACTCTTCAAATACTTGTTATTGATTCTAGAACACGTACTTTTTAAATGCTGTTTTTATACCCCCTAAATGGGCTGAAAACAGCTCTATCTTCACTCCTAGGGATGCCTCCTCTCTAACAATGAGTTATATTAAGTCTTTTCAGATGTGGATCGTTAAGTACCAAAGAGCCCCACGTCCACATCATTTCCCAAAGCTCTGGCCTCGCCACGTTCAGCATTCCACCTTCACCTGGGCTCTCAACTATGCTCGTTTCTGGGTTCTGCGGTTGTTTTTTTCTTTTTCCTGAAACAGGTCAAAGTAGCTAAGGAGCTGGCCCTGTGTTGACTACCCGCTCTCCTTTCCGCCCCGGTGTTGGCCTTTGCCCATGAAACTGATGTCGACCACAAACACTTGGGTTTTTTTGGGGGGATTTAATGTCTGGGCCCTTTTGCCAAGCCGGGAATGCTCCTAGGCCCCACAAAAAGGCATTTTTCTGCCTCCCGCCCCCACTACCAGACTCAAGTGAAAACAAAGGAGTATGACATCTGCCCTCCCCCTTCCTCCCGCCGCCGTACGCCTCCCCGCCCCCCCCCCTTTTCCCCAGAGGCCCCCACTTTGCTTTCCTCCGAGCTCCCACCACCCACACCTCCCCAAGGCAGGGCACGGCGGGCCGGACGTGGTCGGGGAGGTTTGGGGTGGCTAGGTGGACAGGGGTGCCTCGTTCATCTCCCTCAGAATCCCGCACACAGGCCTCTCTGGCCGCTACACTCGCTCCCACAGGCGCCGCTACCACCGGGCTCGGGTCCCCAGTTACGGATCGAAATGGCTCCTTAGAGGGGGCAGGGACGGGCGAAACGTTCTGGGGTTCCCACCCCATCCCCCGCCGCCAAGCTGGTGCCCGCTCCACTCCGGGGTCGAAGGCCCCGCCATCTCCCCCAAGCCTCCCGAGCCTGCCAGCCCGCTTTCTTCTCATTTTCTCGACCAGAACCCGCCGGGGAAAGCAAAGGGAGGGGTGTGTGCGATGGGGCGGGGGTTGGGTAACGGCAGCCCAGCCCTGGGAGGGGCCGCCGGAGGGTTTATGCCCGACTCGGAACCGGGCCCAAGGAGGGTCCGACTCCCCGCTCACAAACCTCCTCGCAGCCCCACGACTTACCCGTCCATTGCCGAACCGGACAAAGCTTCGCTCACAAGAACCGAGCCACGCAGCAAGCGAGACACACAAGCGGCGAGAAAATGGCGGCCAGGGCCCGACGGAAATTGCCGAAGGTGCGGGAGCGCACGGGGCAGCGCGCGGCAGTGGCGGCGGCGGAAAGAGCCGAGCGCGCCGGCGCCCGGCCGCGGGAAGCCAGCGGCGGGGCGCGGGGACGAGGGGGAGTGGGCGCTGCCGCTGTGGTCCTCTCCGCGACGCTGCGCTCCCGCCGCCCTCCGCCCTTCTCTGTGCGTCGTGCGGCCCCAGGCTTGCCGCTGCGGAACTTGGCGTCCGGGTTCCTTTTGTGCGCTCCTCTAAGACGTCCCTGTGATCCTCCCGAGCGGTGTGGGTGGGACGCCTCCCAACTCAACTCCCGACCGGCGGTCCCGGACTGCGGGGGACTGTCCCAGGCAGCCTCCACTTTGAAAGTCCGGACTTTTGCTACTCTAGACCTGTTAGGACAAGGGGAAACTATTGAATAGTCTCCTCGTGTGCCGTCTTTTATTTGCACACCCTTTCCATCCTCTTAAACAAAAACTTTTTACCCCACTAAAAAGAACGCCAGGAAAAATACTTTACAAAGGTCGTAGGTCTCATCAGACTCAAACAGGCTTTTGTTTCCAGACCCTTGGAATTCTAGGCCAAGTGTGGAAAGATATTCTCACCTCCGCTGATAACTAGAGGCATCTATAGGAAATATTCACAACACCTTGGGGGGTGGGAGGGAGGATGGTGAGGGTGGGGAGGGAGACACAGATTGCCTTAGGTGTTAAAGAACTGGTGCTAAAAATACTACCAATAGTTAGAATCTAATACTTGGGGGCACGAAAATAAATTGAGGAGGGGAGATTTCATGTTGGTTAGAGAAACAAACATTAAAGTTGGCTACACAAGCTCACACCTTTTTCAAGCTGCTTTACTGCATCAATTTTAATAGCACACTGAACATGTTCGTTTAGTGTTTTTAATTACAGGTTCAAAGGTTTGAAAAGACAGCACTTTTGAAAAATTTGCTCAGTGACTGAATGCTTTGTCAGCATCCTTCCCTCACCTACACTCTTAACCCCCAATAACATACTAATACACATCTCATCCTGCAAAATGAAAAAATACACCCTTTATCTCTCCAGTTATTGCTCATTCTGAAATTGCTGTCTCAACCCTTTACTTACTGAAATTTCACTATTCTGTATAATCATAAAATTGCATTATTTTTAAGTTAGGCAAATTCTTAAGGAGCACCATGTCTAAATATTTGTTGTAGAACTCATTGAAATCACACAAATGTTAAAAATTTGCTTCAGGAATTTGTAACCCTTTAGAAAAATTCTCTTGATAAAATGCCTTCCCTTGGCCTTAGCTAGTGGTTGATGATAGATACAAAAAGGACCCATTATGAGTGCCATCAATAATCACTTTTCACATAGTTGTGGTTTTGTACATGTGTTTTCACTCAATTAAATATGTAAGCTCCCAAAGGGCAGGAACTGTAGTATAATTTTGTTTTCCTCCTATCAACTCAATCAATATTGATTGATTGGTTCTTGCTTTATCTTGGCAAAGACAAACTGTTCAATGAGGGGGAGCCTGTCCTTAAGTAGCAAGAAAAATTATAGTATTCACAAAAATACATTTTTCTTTATCATTTTCTTCCTAACTAGGTACAAAAGTACAAACAATAATCAGTGTTTTAGTGTTTTTAAACCATTTTGTTCCAGAAAAGTTTTAAGATCATTTACAAATTCATATGCTTAAAATATTGGATGGAAAAAATGAAATAAGAAAAAAGGACAAAATATAACACAATGTATCTCACAAAAGCAATTTGATTAAAGCTTGGGTTAAAAATGAAGCTCTTTCATATGCATAACATTGGGTTTGTTCATTAACCTGTTTAAGGAAAATTTTCTTATATGGAAAATGATAGAATTTCTATTACTGAAGATAAAAATGGGTTAAAAAGAGTCTTCATCCTATATAGCTGTGAGGTCTAAAGTCTTTATGAATGAAGGTAAACCACCACCTTCATATAGTGATGGACTAGAGTAAATAATAGAGTGCGATTATGATCCTTATTATTTTTATTAGCCTTATAATTCACTTAAGAAGGAATTCATCAAAAAATTTGACTTTTACATTTTAACACCCACAATATTCATATAAATAAATCTATACAGAGATTTTTACAAAGGTTAAACATGTCACCATAAAGTAATTAGATTGGCTGGCATCTTAATGGAATAAATCTCGGGAAATGTCATAGATAAATTTCAAAAACCTCTTTGAAACCTAAATTTGTGTCATGAGTTAACCACAGGGTAGATTATTAATCTCAACATTAGCAAGATGATCAACCTTTGTAATATATGACAAGATTATATTAGTGTTTATGGATTCCTAAAAAAATAAGGTAATAAAAATGAAGTGCCTGTACAGTAATATTTTCATATCCATATCTTTTTTCAGTATGATTTGTTATTTCCCTTCCAAATAGTAAATGTTTTGACCTTTTACAGAGATTTACACTTATGTGAACAGTGATTAAATCTGAATTTCAGTATATGCTAAGCCAAAATGAAGTACAATATTCATGCAATACAAAAAAAAATAGTATCTCGTTCAAAAAGTTCTGATTTTAGCCCCTAGCACCACTTATCATCTGTTTATAGTCCAAAAGACAGTGTTCATTTTTCATGTTGCACTTTCTTATGAGAAAGGGAAATGATAATAGGATTAATTAGATAATATTTAATTTGGGTATGTATTTTTGAATAAGTGATATAAGTGATATAAAATGGAGAAAATGGAGTGATACAAAATGCAGAAAACAAATTTTTAAACTGAAAAAGGCATTTGCACAATTTCTAGAAAGAGCAAATATATAGAGACAGTATGTATATTAGTATTTGTCTAAGTAGGACTAAGAAATAAATATGGGGAAATAAGTATGGGGACTAGAAATAAATGGACACATTTCTTTCAGGAAAGTATTGAATTTCTTGTTTTTATTCAGGTAGCATTGGTTTGCAACACTGTATTCAATTCAGAGGTGTAGAATCACACCTGCTCAGATACACATCACACCCTCCACCAAGGCTTCCTCAGCTCTCCATTGTAGCCTGTTTTGCTCCTCCCATCTTTGTTTTCCTCTTCCCTTTAACCACCCCTACACTGTAGCTTCAATTCCATAATCAGATTTCTAGGGTTTGTTGTTGATTTATTTTTGTCTGACCTTTTGTTTATTTCTACATAGTCACATATAAGTGACACCATCCAGTATTTCCCTTCTTCTGACTTTTATTTTACATCATATGATCCCCTCCAGAAACATCCATGCTGTCACGTATGTACCACATATTCCACATTTTCCTAACTTACTCCTCTGAACTTGGGCATTTAAATGGTTTGGACTACCTAAGTTTAAAAATGGGAATATTTTAAAACTAGATTATGATGATCATTGTACAACTCTATAGACTAAAAGTCATTGCATAATACTAAACACCAATGAATGCCATATTTTAAATTATCAATTTTTAAAATTTGTAAATTACATATCAATTTAAATTACATATCAACTTTTAAAAAAATACATATCTTCTACTCCTGCTTCCCACCTACTTCCTTCCATTTTTAGAAGTAATCATCTTCCCAGTTTATCACATGTCCTTCCAGAGATATTCTAATATGTATATGTATTGATTACATACATAGATTTTCCTTTTCACTTCAGTGTAGTAACTAAGCAATGTTCAGCAACTTATTTCTTGAGTTAAAAAATATAAAGATATTTTCTTATCAGTACATTTAGAAGTATCTGACTATATACAGTTAGTGAATATTCCACTGAACTAGTGAATCACAACTTATTTAACTACATCTCAATGATAGACATTGAGGTTGCCACCAATCTTGCTATTTACAAACAGTTCTGCAGTGAGTATTTTTGTTTCCAAGTCACTTTCTGTATGTGTAAATATATCAGCTGAATAAGTTTTATAAATTAAATTCCTGAGTGGTTTTTGTATTTTTTATTTTTAAAGATACTATCAAACTGCCTCTAGGTCCTTGAGTCACTACGAAAACATAATAGTATTTCCTATAGTTAAAGTTAAAAAGGACGTTTTCTTTACTATATAAAGATGAAAATAAAAAGTCAAAGATCAACAACCCAATAAAAATTGAATAAAACATGAGTAAAATATAAGGGCTATTAACTAAAATGTAAAAGTGAAAATGCTCAGATTTACATATAAGAGAAATTGAAGACATAACTATACTGTTTTCCACCTACCCCCTAAGAAAACATAATTCAAATCTTCCTGAGAACTAAGAAAAAGGATTTCTTTCCAGACTACTCAATAATGTGTAAAAGTATACTTCTAAATAGTCTGTTTCAAAAAGTTTCTTGTAAATGCATTTTTTCAAAATCTTCTGAAGAAGTGTTTCCCAATAGTGGAATATATCAATGGAGATATGGGATCCAAGAAACCAGAGACCCAATATGTAAAAGAGAAATAAATTGGATGTTGATTTTAAAAAAATAAAAGGCTTAGACTAATAACTAGACAGATAGCTAGACAGCAGTCTTTGAGTTCTAATGCAATAGGATATGAAAGTGCTCAGGCAAGATATAGCCAAGAAAAACCATGGAACTTATAGACCAAAAATATATGCATATATTGAGCAGAGTTTTATAACACTGTTGGCAAGATAGGGCAGAAAAATAATGGACAATATATGGGTGAAATTTTTTTTTAATAAACTAAATGCATGATAAAAGTAGTGATTAGAAAATAAAATTATAGTACAATCTGGAACTCTGCTATGGAAGAGAAGTGCATATATGGAGAGAATATAAATTCTCATATTCTGAAGTAGGAAGTCAATAGATAGGTGAAAACATAGCAGATGAGCAAGCATATTAGTCAGAAACATGAAGTTAAAAACCAGAAACTTAGGGAGAAGAGTTAAAAAGTGGTTGTTTCTGGGGCATGGTAGGTACTTAGGGATAAGAAAAGGGTGAGACAGAAAAGTATTGTTTAGGTTTTGTTTACTTCTTGATAAATCTTCCAGAATTATTTATTTTTAAGCTATGTGCATGTGTCACTTTGATAAAAATAAATTTTATATTAAAAAAAGAAAGGATTAGATGGCAGCAAGCAACGAACTGTCTTAGCACAAACATTGCCTCTTTTGTATTCAGCAAAAGTGGCTGCTTATCTACATATTCACTGAAAAAAACTCAGCATAGCTGGCTGTCCTTCCTATACTGTACATATAATAAAGATTATTCTTAGAAGAGAACACAATAGTTGGTGTGGATCAGCAGTTTTTAGAATGATCATGCATAAAGAACTAAACTGGGAGAATGAAAAAAGGTAAGGAAAAATACACAGAAAAATAAAAGATGAAAAAATGCTAAATGCAAAGGAAACAATTTGCTTCAGAATAATATAAGAGACACACATAGTTTATGTGGATTTATGCAAATAGCCACATAAGTGATAATTAGCCACAGTGATTTGCAAATTAAAAAATATAGATTTTTAAACTCATCCCCAAAATGACTAAATCTTTCTAACTAAATTCCTCTTTGACAGTGCCACAAAGGTACCAAATAAAAAAATGGATACTATATAAGCCTTTTCAAATCTTTTAATATTTCTAATGTTTCAAAGTAGTTTGTGTATATTTCCTCAATATAGGCAGTGAAAAACTGAGAACTGAGAGCTGAAAACAGTTCAAGTTTGGAAATCTTTTAATTATTTTGTAGTGGATGGCCTTACTGGAATATAGACATCTCAGTGTATCACCACTTCCCCTTCTCCACCCACTTTCTCATATAGAAAGTATCCTGTTAAGAACCTAGAAGGGAGCATGTTTTGTTCTTACTTAATATTTACAATGAGTATGTTTACTAATTTTGCAATAATAAATGACTTATACTAGCATGATAGAATGAGCATTCAAAAGTATATTGAAAAGCCGACCAGCTCAAGAAAAAAAAAGTATATTGAAAGGAATGAAACAGTAATATAAATATAAAGACTGTTATTTAGGTTAAAAATATCAGTTTCATAAATACTCTATGTATAAGGGGGTAGACCCTAAAAAGATATTACAAAGCACTGACCCAAAACAATTACAATCTTAGGATTTGTTAGTGAAATGAAAGAATTCAATTAACGATGTAATAGTGCTCTGCTCTACTCATTGTGCTCTACTTAATGTTTGTCCATAAATTATTTTGAGTTAGAATAAATGTTAATCTAGCAATCATTACATCAGGATAATTCTTAAGGACATTATGGTTGCTAGCTCAACATTCATTCTCTTGTGGAGTAACCACACAATTTTGGGAATATTTTGTCTTCATTTCTAGCTCCATTGGTAAACCAGGTGATCACCTGTCTTTTGTAGTGATAGATTCTGGTAACCTAGACCTAAAGTTAATAAAAGAAAGACATTCCCTTTACAAGGAGTAAGCATTATTTGAAGGTGGGTCAATTAGTATGAAATTTACCATCACTTGATGAGGGAAAATGTAGCTCTGATCAGTGCTGGCAGTCACACTAAATTCTCAAAGGAACCAACCCAAAGAAAATATTATCTCCCAATAATCTATTTTTAGGAGGAGTTAGGGATATTACTTTTAAAATGCAATTAAAATTAGATCACTCCATTACCCAAAACCCTGGTATGGAAGCTGAGGAAAAGTCAAGGTTCTTATAAAAACTTTTAAGTTCTACATGATTTGGTGCCCTGTCCTCCCAAAGTCTTCATCCCACAGGATTCACCCCTTCATTCATATGTTCTTAGCTATTCCTAGAACATTCCAAGAACTTTTTAATCATAGCACCCTCACTGACACAATTTTTTCATTCTTTATTCAGTCCACCTATTTCCCATATCCTTCTTCCCCTCCAATCCTTTCCCAATAGATAACTGACTCATCCTTAAATTTTTATTAAATTCTCCCTTCTGAAGGAAAGGTACCCTGATCACATTATGAAATATAGTCACCTGCCACACTTCCCCAATAATCTCAATCCCCGTTCTCCTTTTTTAATTAAAAGTACTTGACAAATTCTCACACACCATGTAATGTTTTATTTTAAAATATTTTGTCTTTTTGTTTATCTTTCTCCACCAGAAATAAGTTCTAGAATGGTTATTTGTTTTGTCACTGATATATCTCTAATGCCCAGTACAAATGCCTAGTACATGATAGATATTCCCTAAGAGTAGAGTAGCAAATGAGTTATTAGTAACTATTGTAGTTTTAGTTCAAAGACCAAATGAGAAACTGAGCTAATTTGTCACCTATTTTCTGAAGACTAACTCTAGACTTACCAGTGATGTGAGCCAATGCAATCCTTTTTTACTATTTCAGAGATTTGGAGTAGGAATATCTTTTTAGATAATTGAAAGCAAATATCACTGAAACAGTAAAGGATGCAGGAGAAAGAAGGTTGGAAAGAGTTAGAGGTGTTTACATAACCTGAGGAAAATCAGTGAAAAACATCTTAGTCATCTTCAAATAAATAAACGACTGTCATATAAAAAGATGAATCAGGTGTATTATCTGCTGTTCCACACAGTAAAATAGATTACGATTATCAAGAGGCAAATTTCAGCTAAGTGTTAGAATGAATCTAGAAATAAAATTACCTCACAGTAGAATGAGCTGCTTCATGCTTTAGACAGCTCTGTGTTATCATGTGTTCAACCAGAAACTAACCCATCCATTAAGAGAGAGGACAGAAATGGCTACAGCACCAGGCAGTGGATAGAACTTGGTTATTTTGTAAACCTCCTTCTATTCTAGAAACTAGTATGAAGTATTTTGATGTGGGCGATTATAAGGAACAGGCTTAGTCCATAAATAATTACTGTCAGTGATGTATCTGTTTCTTCATTCTTTGACTCTTTACAGAGCTTTCAGCAGTCATGTTGTACCATAAGAGCCAGTCCCTTTGGCCATAACTGATGAGACCCAGAATGGACAGTTTGGTAAACCATGCCAATCAGATTTTCCACCTAGAAATTTAGAGATACCTGCAAAGACTCACAGTCAATCTTCTTATATAATTAGAGAGGTAACATTTTAATTCAGAAATAATTGGTAGCTATACTCTACCATGTGAGCTAAAGCATGGCTATAACTGCTTCAGCAGGCGGAATGAAATAATAAAGTTGATTCTGAAAGAGAGCAGAACCATGTGATGGAGACAACAGTATCTAGCATTGAGACTTTCCAACTTTTTTATTCTCAGTTTCTGTCTTTCTTAAGACCCAAGGATTTTCTTATCCTTTATCTCTAACTCTTCGTTCTCTCTCCATCCTTTCTCTGTGCGCTCTCTTTCCCCTTCTCCCCGACCTCTCTCTCTCTCCCTTTCCTCTCCTTTAAATGGTGAAGTTATTTCTGTGACTTTCACCCAGTAAAATCAATAAATATGTTCCTTTATTTTAAACCACCGTTTCTGTGAATTTACAGGATCTGGGCTAAAAAGGTAAATTTTCTATTATGTACTCTAAAAAGGTAAAAATAGATAATCTACACATTAATTGGAACCGCATGCCTGTCGATGCTTGAAAAAAATGTGTTATATCACATAATTTACAGCATATTCATTGTTTTACCATCAACACCATTATAGCGATATCAGACATAAAGTTTTAAAAAAATAACCTTTATGATAGAGCTCTAAAATGTTGAGTTCTTTTGGACTTTGTAAATGTAGACTACATATTTTTATTTGGTTCACTTAAAGTAAGTATTATGTTTACTTTATGTGTGATGGGGGAGTTCTTCATTTTTTCTCTTCCTGTTCTCTATGATTTTTGTTCTCTAGGTTTAGTTGGAAGCAATATTATGAGGATGATAAAACAGATGTTAGAGATCAATATTTTGAAAAAATAGGAATGGCACATAAGTGGGGGAGAAGGACATTTTCATTGGCACCATTTACCAAAACTATGAGGAGTAGCTACTAAGATTACTATCCCCACATCAAGTGTTGCAAGGAAAGATACATAAGGAAAAAGGCATAACCTTTTGGGCATTTCTCTACCATGTGAATTGATGTCAGAGAAGTCTGATCTGGTCCTTAAGGGGATGATTTCACTACTGCCACTCTCTCTCCCTCCCTCAGAGTATGGAACAGAGGCAGGGATATACTGGTAAATGTTTAACAACTGGCTCTTTCTTGAAATAGTTCTGATTTGCTGTGTCTACTAACTTGCATGACAAATATTAGGGCCCATTTCAAGCTACAAACACAGAACATGGATTTGGGAAGAGGTGAGCAGTTGGTTCTTGAGGGTACATACAAACCATCTTCAGTACATCACTAATATGATGGACATTATTTCCATATCTAAAACCCACTGTCAAGGTTAGCCTCAAACTGGACTTTCTGTCCTGAGTGTTCTTCTCCCATTTTTTGTATGGTTTGCTCCCTTTATTTATTTAATCTTGCTCAGAAGTCAGCCCTCAAGACAATTTCCAGAATAGTTCTACTAAAATAGTAATGCTATTAGATCACTTCATTCCCTCCCTTGTTTTATGTTTCTTCTCAGGGATTAATAGTTAACATATTGTATATCTATATTTAGTTGATTATTATTGTTTCACCTTGCAAAATGCAAGTAAGCAGTGAATTTGCATTTTTTCCTTAGCTGCTCTCCCAAAATCTAGAACAATGCTTAACACACAGTTAATTGTCAATAAATAATTATGGAATAAATTAATGAATAGACTTTGGTAAATTAAGTGGTAATCATCTCTATATCCTAAGTGTTTAGCAGAGTGCTTAGACCAGAATTGGCACTCAACAAAAATGTTTGAATATATGAATAAGTAATTAGATATATAAGACAAATGAGCTGAAGTGGGAGGCTAAAAGAAAGTTCACTTAAGTGCAATATTATTTCTAGTAATATATCTATTTAACAGAGGCAAATCTTTTCTTTTTTACCCTGTTTCAATGTTTAGAAGACAAGTACAGAAAAACATACTTACCTATAAACATGGAATGCATTGTATTACATAAAAGTAGTAGGTTTCATATAATGGAAAAAGCACAGAATTGGTAGTTCTGGATTGCTGCTTAAATTGGTGGAATGTACCACTTAATTTATTTTCACTAAATATGATGTGAAAGCATATGAGGAGTTACATAGGTTTACCTCCAACTGAAAGATCCTAAGATGAGTTTATCTTACTTATGAATATAGGCCTTCATATTTTTACAATGATTGAAATATTCAATTGAAACAAAAGTAAGTTTCCATTCATGGTGCTTATGCCATTGAATTGAAGTTATTTAACAAGTTTACACATATATAAAATATCTGATAGCCATTCATTATACAAATATGTATTCACATAATGCCTATTTATTTATTCAAAAGACATGCGTGTTCATAAATATTTATTTGATCACTTTATTTAATAGTATAAATTGTTCCCTTAGTACACTCAATCTTTTCCAACTCACTTTACTTTTTTCATAGCTTCTTCCAATATAGTAAATAATTGCCATGCTCATTTTATTTTTATTGTCTATCTACCTCTTTCATTACTCCCTCAGCTGAGGTACTCAAAGGCAAAGAGCTTACTTGTTCACCCAAATAGTGGAAACACTTCGAAAATCCCTGACATGAAAGTAATACTTGTTAAATAAAAGAATTTTATTCTTTGTCAGTTGCAATCATCACCACTGCAATGAACTTTACTAAGCTTAAAACTTAGTAAAAGAGAAATTTACTAGGGTTTATTCAGAACCAAACTGACATGGGTGTGGCAGGCCCCAAACCGTTAATGCGCATCTCTCAATTTTCACTTTATTATCCTTTTTTTTACCCTACCATGCTGTTTTTCTAAATAGCAGTTATTATCTCCTGATAATACATATTTTTTTTCTGTCTTTCCATCTGGAATGTAAGTTCCTTGAGACCAGAGTCTTTGTTTTGTTTTCTGCTGTATTTCTCACACCTAAACAAGTATCTGAAGCATAGAAAGCTGTGGACCAAGTAAAGACATTTCCACATTTTGCTCTGCTGACTCCTTCGTCTCTGCCAGGGCTGCTTCAAGAAGTTGAAATCAGTAGAACAATAATTCATGTTCACTATAAAGAACCCTGGGGTTAGAAACAAAGGAATATCTGAAACTCAACAGACTGAGCTCTGTCATGTTTGCAAGTTGCAGAAAGGAGCATGAGATACTGGCCTTATTGCATCCTCATGTCTACAGGGACAACTTTAGGATAAGAGATTCAAATAACCTTTGGACCTTACATCTTCCCCCAAACAGATACTTCTGGCTAAATTAGCTCTATAAGATTAAGGGATTGCTTTGAAGTTATGAGGAGTGATTTTCCTTTATCAATTAACTAAGTTTGTTAGAAACTGCCTCCTTAGTTAACTGAAAAATGTTAGAAATTAGCTAAATGTCTTCTTTCCTTTGTTAAGAAAGTTATTATGTATTCTTGCTATGTCCATAGCTTACTCATATAAAGCAAAGTCAAAAGCTGAAAGTAGAGGCTGTGATAGCTGAGAAAAATCTGATACTGGTTTCTAGTGTCCAGATCCTTAGTTCTGATAGTGGGTGACTTGGCTGGATGGGAAGCCAGGGCCCCCCCACTTTGCAATGTAGCTGAAAATTGAACTGAACCATTTCTGCCCTAGTGGGTGGGGTCTGACAAAAAATGACCATGAGACAAGATAGGAAGGGGACAAGACATTGTGGTTGGCAGCAGCTGGTGTGTCCATATACCCCATAAGATGGACTGGAGTGACCAGGAGTCATGGTATAGCTGGTGTGCAGAGTGCAGGCTGGAGAAGCTCAGAGGGGCAACATGGTGGAACTGCAGGCTGGGAGAGGAAAGGCAGGTGGTGCTGGAACATGAGGTAGTGTAGAGAAAGAAAAAGAATTGTTTTGTTTGGAGGCTGAAAAGCTGATACTTAGAGAAAGCCAGGGGTTTGTATAAGCTGATTTTGCATCAGTGTTTGCTGGAAAAGTTTGAAGAACTTTGGAGATTCTGAGGACACTGGAGCTGAGGACATGACTATCTTCTCTGAGGCACGGGTTGGAGGACGCCCCAAGAGGGACTTTGAGAGACTTTGAATGGCATAGTGAGAAGGCCCGGGATCCCCACAAGTCTTGGGAGCTCTTTGCTCCTTTACTTGTTTAAAATGTAGCTAAATTTAGTGTGGTTACCTTAAGGATCTGGTCTATTTTAAAAGGAGCGTATTAACGATTTTGGGTGTACATTCAGGGTAGAAATTTGGATTCTTAATTTTTTTTAAAACATAAAGCTACAAAGTTACTGCCCACTTGAGGCTCTTAGTATCTCAAGAGTCTTGTGGGGGAGAGGCAATATAACAAATTTGTAGTGTTTTTTTTTAATTAAGATCATCAGAACTGATTCTTTTCTCATATTTCTTATGAATCTCTAGAGGTTTACTGAATTTTGGCAGCAACCACCAAAACCTTATCCTGTAAAGAAAAAAAAAATCTTATCCTTATCTCCCATTTTGCATAAAAATAAATTTTTTTTACTAAAGGCAATTGAAGAAGCAGATACAAGAATAAGTCTCTACTTTTCTTCTATTTGCCTAGAAGCTTGATATAAATTTACAAAGGTAAATTCTCTCCTTCCTACCAGGAAGGAGAGAAAGTTGGACCCAGCACCAAAGGTATCACATGATAGTCTTTATTAACTAAGCTTTTTCTACTATTAGTTTTCATATATTTTCCTTCCCACAATTTGTCAACCCTAGAGACTCCAGGTCCTTTTCCTCTATTTTGTTACTTCTCTAAGAATTTGTTATTCCTTTGTTAATTTGTACCTAGAGAAGACCCAGCCATCCCATTAAGTTTATAATTCCCAAGTTTCCTCCATATATGTATGTGTGTGTGTGTGTGTGTGTATATATATATATATATATATGAAATGTATAAGTTAACAAACTTATTTTTCTCTAGTTTATCTATCTTTAATCAGTCTTATTTACAGATGGAAAACTTCAAACAGAGGAACTTCTTCCTACCTCTCCTAGGATATATGAAAATAGTTAAACAGAAATTACCAGCTTACTATTATATGTTATATATGCTTTAGAATGCAAAGTGACCAATTACAGTATGTTTTAAGTTAAGTTTATTACCGGGCAAGGGAGACTTTCTAACTTTATAAACTCAAAGATCATCTGCCTGCTTCTCCCAGGCAGATTCAAACCCTAACCTCTGGCAGGTGAAAGCTTTCACAGACCAGTCACCTTTGTTATACAGATTCTAGCCACCACTTTTCAACTCCCTGCCCTGGAGACTGCAGGAAGAAAAAAAACGTGGTTTAAAACTTACTAACTTGCCTCAATTTACCTTTTTCAGTTCCTACAGCCTAAAAATACCCAAAATTGCAGGTTCTTACAGCCATACCCAGCCCTTACTATATTTTCCAAAGTCAGAACAAGACTAATTTATTACTAAACAAAGTGATTTCCTAATTATTTACTACAAAAGGAAACATATAAGAAAAACCCCACTACCCCCAACATTGTTCAAAACCTACAGTCTCTTAGTCTTGTTGAACTCACCACTTGTGCAATCCCTCAGAGTTCATTAACATGTGCTCAAAGGGTAGACATCTTTCTTTGGCATGCTCTAGGTCCTCCAAGCAGGCAGTTGAAGGCATGATACTGTCTACTCCTTGCTGTGGTGTCCTCCTCACTTTAGGTAGTAGAAAGAAACTCTGAAGTACAAGAACCAACAAAGTTCATTTTCTTGTCAGGTCTAACTTACAACCTCTCCACCTACCTCTAAGCTCACCAAATATGGCAAACTCTCACATAAAAGTTCCAAATATCAAAACTCTTTAGCTTCCAGAAGGCACGTTCAGCTTGTGGTTACTAAAAGTCATGAGTAGGTCCCGGGCCTCATGCCCCTCAGCTCTCATTGCCCTGACCATCTTTCCTCCCCAAATGACTGAATCCAAAATGGCTGATTTCATTCTTTTTTCTCAACTCAATGTGTATACCCTTCCTTCCCATCAAGTCTTGCAGCCAAGAGGACTCTGGAGGAAGTAAGACCAACCAGTTTTCTTTGAAATTTGAAAATCCACAGCAACAGGAGAATAGCTCCTTATCAAAATATATGTATCAACTATGTTAATGGCACTGGGGGGGAGGGGGGAAGTAGGTAACCCCTATCAAATTTACAATAATATAAAATATGTTTTCAAGCTTTTTTTATTCACCTCATCTGAGCATGTCTTCTGGACCTTCTATTCAATACCACTAAGAAAGGGGAAAATATTTTTAATCAAATGTTATTGATTTGTCATTCTTTTGCAAAACTAGGGAGTATAGCTTAGGAAGTATAGCTTAATTTACTCTCCACAAGAGCTTCACCTCACTTTCCAAGACATGGTTTGCTTACCCTCCACCAGAGCTCCAGTGCCAATATGCTGTCACTTTACCTCTCTCTTCTATCCACTGTATTTTTTATTTTTGTTGTGAAAAGAGTTAATTTAAAGGTTACAATAGGAACTTTTTTAAAAAATTGCACAACATTCAGGTTTTGTAATAATTTAGAGTTTTGAGATGAAGATGATTTGGATAAAGTACAGCTTTGCCAAAATAATTTCTTGCTTACAAGCAGGATACCATTTAATTGCATAAGTGTAAGCAGAATGTTTAAAATAACATAGATTATTATAAACTGTTTCTAAGCACCTTCAACACCCTCAAGTACTTCAGAAGTAGTTAATCTACATACAATTGATATGCTAATTTGATTAATTTATGAATAATTCTTATCTATTCATTAAATGAGTCCCCTAAGGATGTGTATTACTCAACATATTGTTAACTATAAGAGTTTGGCTTGCTTAAGATTTGATAACTGAATGAGTAAGGTGAATTTGTGAAATATTTTTTGCCAATTATCTTTGTCAAATAAACATGGACATTTCCTTTTTTTCTCTGTGATGATCTCAACTTGTTTGTAGCCTTTCTGTTTAGGACTCAACACCATTAAATCTGCTGAAAATATCAATCTAAAGAGACCATTGCAAAAATTTTATGAACACAAGTATTGAAAAAAAGTATGGTTTCTTTTTGATTCAGTATAATGGAGGTCAGTAGCTGTTCATTCAAAATATGGTACCTGGCACATTGAGTATGTTAAACTGAAGGAGTCTGAGAAAATGGCAGGAGCACAAAGGTCACTAACCCACCACGTTTTTGCCTCACCCTTCTTTTTGAAACAGATCATAAAACTCCTGTATGAAAGAGACTCTATAAGGAAAATAAGCTAAATTTAGCCTATTTTTCATCTTCCAAATAACAGATAGCCCACTACCTTGGAAATGTTTTTTTTTTACTTTTTGGAAGTCAAGCAACCAACATATGGGCCTTGCATATGCAACAGTGTACCTGGCTCTGGGTACTTCACAGTGTAAAGGGCATTAGGCCAGTCAGTGGCTATTGGGCCTTTTAATCTGTTTCTCTTTGCCTGCTGGCTGCCTGGCTGCCTGTGTATATGGTCCCTCTTTCAGCATTAAAGGCAGGTCAGACACATCTAAGGCTCCAAGATTCTACTTCCCTTTGTCTGAATCAACAGAGAACCTGCACCTGCTCGGTCTTTGATGAATGAACAACACTCTCCCCATACCAGGAGGAAGGAAAACATCACTAGAGATGAGGAATTTGAAGATGAGATTTACATACAAACAAACCTTGGTAAGCTCACACTTCAGCTACTTCTTTACTATTATTCTTTACCACTATTCCAAGATCCCTTTTCTGTCTTATCTATCACCTGTTTTCCTTCAATTTTTTTTTGTCTAAAAGATACAAGTGTCCTGGTCTGGTCACTATTTCAGGTCTTGATTCTCTAGTGAAGACTCCAACGCACATGTGAAAATTCAATAACTTGTATACACTTTTCTCTTGGGAATCTGCTTTTTGTCAGTTTAATTTCCAGACTTAAGCAGGGACTCAAAGAGTTGTGGAAAACTTTTTCCTCCTCAGTGTCTCTCCAGTGCCCAATATTCCCAAATCAGAAATCACTAAACCCTGCTCAATCATTTTCCTGTAGTGACAACTTGAGTCATTTCACTGAAAAAAGTATGTAGGGAGCACTGCTTTGCTAGCATAGTACAGACAAATAAAGCTAGATTATTGGTGAATTTGGCATCAGCCACTATAGTGGCCAAGCAGATGGGCTTTTTTCAATATCCTGAACCATTCAGAGAAGAATTGAGAACTATCACTTTTCAGAACAGATTCCTATTGATTTTGGCACATAGAATTGTCATAAGGGTAGCTTTGCTTGGAATTTACTTGAGAGTTTACAATAGTTATTGAATGCACATATATTTCTGGTTATCCAGTCTCTTCTTGGAAAATTTGCATATGCTAACATAATACTCTGATGTTTGAAAGGGTCATGCCCTTGTTATTTGAAAATGACAGTGTTGAACTGTGCTTTGAGTTGTTTATTCAAAAGAAGTGAAAGGTCAAAGAGGCAGTCACTCTTTTCTTTCCTGTACTTCTTATAAAAGGCAGCAAGAATCTTTGAAGGGGAGGATTCAGAACAGGTTCTCTAATGAATGCTTCCTATATGTAAAGCAGATACTAGGCAGTCAGGAGATACATAGGGTAAGTTTAAATCCTGTCCTTTAGATGTTATAGGGGAAGCCTTCCTGTCTTGAAGTTAAACTTGGCATGGATGATTGATATCTATTCCTGGAATTTAAATTCTCATAATCTTTTCCACTTCTGGTTCACATATTTATATTTCCTGCATATGTGTACCTTGCATTCATCTGTATGTGAAATCCAGTTTTTGTTCAGTTTACATAGGAGATCAATTTCCATCATGTTATTGTAAAGCTGTCTCTGAATATTTGGAGGTATCAATCAGGAGTTCCATTGTGTAGGGGTCAAGCTTCTGCAACTTCTCATCTTTCTTCTTTTTTGTATTTTGGATCCTCCCTGTTGATGTAAAACAAAATTCACTTCCTCTTTGATGGATACCATTTTATTGAGCATCATTTTTTTTATTACTTCAATGTATATTTGGATCAATCATTCTCAACTCCAAGAAATAATTGTTGCATATAGTATGCAACTATGTTATTCCCAAGAGGAACTCTGATAACACAATCTACACTTCCTTACCTATTATCAAAGAATGGCAAGTTTAAAAAGGAGATTTTGATAATCTAAACAATTCTCTTAGATGTTACTTAAAAAAACAAACAAAAAATTAAACTTCAGCAAAACCTCAGACAGGACTTTGATTATCATCTTCTTGTCTCTCCACTGGAGTAATTGAGTGTATCTAGTAAAAACAACTCCAAGTCCTATAGATAGACTCCACAACACTGCTTCAAACCTCTGCTGAATTATCAACTCTTTTAATCCCTTGAGTTGTACTTAGCTTCTTTTCCATTAACTCCTATTCCAAATCTGCACAAGCTTATTAAATTCTCCACTGACTTTTTTTCAGAAAACAGAGGTCATAATTTATAATCTCCTTTAACTTGAAGATCTTTCATTTGTGAAAAATTTGCATAAACCTCTCACATTTATACCTTCAGTGTAGAATTTGTTTCCCTGTTCTCAGCTTCTTGACTTGACAAGCTTTCTTTGCGTGGTTGACCTCTTCTTTCCTCTTCAAAAATACATCACTCCAAGGTTTACTTCTGTCTACATCTCCTTTAGCTCTCTGATTCTCCTGCTTTTCTCTTACATAAGCTTTTGGAATTGCAACTTGTTTAACTCATGATCCATGATAAACTTCTCATCCCAAGATTCTGAGCTTAATTTAATATGTAAAGTACTTTTTGCCATTAGGGTAACATATTTACAGGCTACAGGAACTAGGATATGGATGTATTTGGTGGGAGGTAGGAAGGTGAATAAATCATTAAAGATAAGTACAAAATTAGTATGGAGGTAAAAAAGCAATATCTGCTGTGCTCATGTTGACAGAAAGTATTCCATTCCTGCAAGTTTCCTGAATGTTCTTCAACATTATCTTAGGATGGAGATTTCTGAATTATTTATTGATTTACTAACATACCCAGATACCTCCCCATTGCAATTTTCTTCTCATTCAAACACACTACTGGGGGACTTCTTGGTAGTATATTCTTCCCTTTGCTTCCTTCTCTGTGAGACCTTAGAGAATGGCTCTTGTTTATCACAATATCTACATCTTTTGTCAAATATGATCTATGATCTTGGTTAACTAACGTTTCTTCCTTGGCCTTCAAAATTCTTGGAGTTAAAATATGAACTAATATTACTTAGCCAAGCCACAGGATATGAACACTTCAAAAATCATATGTAATAGCTTGAAATTAAACAGAAGTGCTCTGGAATTACAATCTCTGAACCAAATATTAACAGAAGCCTTAATTTTATAGATTCTTCTGTAAAATAAAGATTGATTGATAGAATTAAGTGAAACCAAATACATGACAACACTTTAGCATAGCTTGGGATAACTGAATAAAATGCTGGCTATTGTTAAACATAGTACCAATTCAGTCAACATTTCTTGTATTCCTACTGTGCACCACAATTTGTGTTGTGCTTTCACATGTTACTTTTGACTACTCAAAAATGATATTTTAGCAAAACAATATATTTCTCAGTGATTTTTCCTATCAGTTGACTGATAGGTGATTTAATTAAAACTTAACAGGATACTTTCAAACCTAAGTAGCAGAAAACCTAATTAAAATGGCTTCAACAATAAGGACATACTGGTTTATGAATTAAAAATCCCACAGGTAGTGCTGAATGATTTGAAGTTAAACTCTACTTTCTGAACTTCACAGCTTAATCTTCCTCTATGAGTTAACTCTGTCCTGGGATTGGTTTCTCTTATGGTAACAAAGTTGCTGTAGCAGTGTCAAGTCATATATCTGCATACCATGTCACTCAGAGGGGGAGCGATTTGTTTTTTGAAAACAGTTGAATGAAAATTCAGCATTTCTCTCCTGCCCCCACTCCCACTCTATTAGAATCAACTATGTAAATGGGGAGTAGGGTTGTGTATGTGTGTGGGTGGGTGTGTGGGTGGGGGTGGGTGACAAGGTTATCCTTAGGCTAATCACTGTGAACCAGGGGATTCCATGTACTTAAATTAACAAGAGCAGGGGGTGAAATTGATTCTACTCAAAATCCATGCCTTATTCACAGTGTGAAGTTCTGGAATATTTGCTGGAGAGGAGACCAACATCGTCTACAGTTAGCTAGTGCCAACACATCTGAGAGTTAGTTAAAATTCTCTTGACAGTGAAAAATATTGCTTATAATTACTATGATTTTTCAAATGAGCCTTCTATTTACAAATTTCCTATTTCAGGCAAAACTCTTGCTTGCAGGTGATGTACAGTGTAAACTCTTAATAGACCTCAGTAAGCAGAGGGGATTGAGGGGTAAAGTATACAACACAAAGCAGTCCTTTCTAAAGTAGCTTTTAGCCTGGCTCAGAGGAGGACTGACTGATAAGTCACCACCTTATTGTGTGATAAGTATCCTAAGAGGCAAGGTTTGGGGTACCATGGTTAATCCATCTTGTACAGGAGCCAAAGGGGACTTTATAATTTCTCCCTGCATTTTTCAGTGGGAAAAAGCCACAACACTGTTATTATTTTCCTCTGATCTCTCAAATTTCGCTCTTTGCCCTTTGAGACCCAAACCTGAATAACTTGATATTTACAATGAATAGTTCCTTAGCAACCATCTCACATATATGGGGAATAGCACAATGTTACTTTAATAGAGCTGAATATTAAACAAATCTCAGTTATATCAAAATATTATATAAAAAAGTTCCAAAGATTTTAAGAATTTTTATTGATATAATATTGGTTGATAACATATAAGCTCCAGTCAGACAGTGTTATAATTTGATATCTGTATATGCTGCATTCTAACCAGAACCAAATATCCAGTTTCCATCCTCTATTCTTTTACCATGGAATTAAATGCATAGTCACCAAACATCATATCAAAATGGTCATAATGGGTCAGTCACTGTAAATTTTTCAAAACATCACAGAATTCAACTCATGCTAGCAAATATTTACTATAGCTTCTTCCTGAACTATTATAATGGGCTAATATAACTATTATAATTATATCACCCCAGCATATATAGTGATTGTGAAGAAAATTTTGCTAAGATGCTATAGTCACATAATGTGTCAGGGCTTTAGAAAACTCAGCTGTTTTACATGCATGGGTTGCTGGTTCTGGGAAGACTGGGCTGATAAAACTCCAGAGTCAAGGAAACAGGGGAGCACTGCTTGCTGGACAAAGTAGCAGTCAAGAGGCAGCACTGGAATGAGTATGGAATGATTCTGTCCAGCTAGTGTTGCCTCTGCCCCCTCCCCTCCATCCTTGCAGCAGATAGAAAGATGTTGAATTATGGATTGGCAAGTAGTCTGGTCTGCAAAGTGCTAGAATTGGGGCAAAGCTTGAAAAGGTATACTAGGATTATAGGGTGGCCCTGAGACTGACACTGTAATGAAATACAAACATTCAACCTTAAGAAGAATACAATTCTGATATATACTACAACACAGATAAACCTTGAAAAGATGTTAGGTGAAATAAGGCAGTTAAACAAAAATAAATATTATATGATTCCAATTATATGAGAGCACTAGAGTAGGCAAATTCATAGGGCCAAAAAGTAGAAAAGTGAAACAAAGGACAGAGGAAAATGGGCAATGGGGCATGAGGGGTTCAGTGCCTCCGTTTGGTGGTGAAGTCTGGACATGAATTATAGTGAATGATGCACAACAGTTCGAATGTACAGAGCACCACTAAATTGCACACTGAACAGTGGTGAAAATTTTATGTTATGTATATTTTAATCACAATAAAAGCCCCACATGTAAAAATTCAATCATTCAGTTAATTTTAGTGAAAACCTACAATCAAGGTTACCAGATCAAATTAGAACACTTGGTGAAATCTGAATTTCAGGCAAATAGTAAGTCATTTTGATATAGGGTAGTGACGCAGTTAAAAGTTGTATTGGTGCTAAAAAACCTGGTGGGCGGAGTCTGAGAGGAAGACCCCTCTTGAGAGAAAATTAGAAGTGGGAAGAGAGGGCTTATATAAAAGGAAGGAGCAAAGAAAAAAAAGGAAAGAGAGGAAAATGGCAGACTGAGAGAACAGGTCCACGTAGCCTGGCCAGCTTAAGGCCCCTGGAAGAGTGAGCTGGAGGTGGCAAGGAGCCATGGTGACTGGTAAAAGAGTGGCTGGTGTGGAGAGTGTGACATCGCAGCAAGGAGCATAGTGAGCTGGTACCTGGAGATGGCCAGGGATTTGGAAAGCTGATTTGTGCATCAATAATTGTGGAAGAAATCTGAAGACCCTTGGAGAAGTGGAGCAGCTTCTCCTGGAGAAGAAGTAAAGACATTGCAGATACCTGCCTCAGGTTTGGAGGAGCAAAGGGCACCATATTGGACATGTGTCTTTGGACCTTTGGGACTGAAAATGGTGACTGGGGTAAGATAACCGGCCACTTGTGGCTTTGAGGACTGTTTACCCTGTTGAATTCCCTTGTAACTGTAAAACCCGGTTGTTAAATTGCTTTGTGACTCTGGCAACTCCTGTGTGTGCGAGTGATGTGGATCTGGTAAGAAATTTAGGCGGCAGAAGTCATATTTTAAAAGGTGCCGCCTTTTTTCTGTGGCTTGTTGGTTGGCGGTTTTTGCCCCTTTGACAGGATTTCAATTTATCTTAGTGAAAAATGCCTTAAAAATTACTTATCTAAAATGTGACATAATTATGCCAAAATATTTTTCACATTTTATCTGGAATTCAAATTCTAGTGAAACATTGTGTTTCATTAAAAGAAACTGCTAGTCTCATCCATCAAATTGATTTCTTGATCAGCTATGGGTTACTATTCTCCAATTGCACGTGTTGCTTTAACGCTCAGCTAAGGCACTGTCCAGCAAGAAAACTTTCACCTCTCTAATTAGAAAGAGCTGTTCCTTTCCCTAAAGTCTGTTAAGGCTTTTTTGGTTCTTACTAACACAAGACTTTATGTTATAGCTATTTGTTTTTAATTAATAAAATTATTTATATATGTGTTTCATATCTTTGTATTCCCTGGAGATCACCCACCACTTCCCCTCCCTGACCACTCTTTCCAATCTGCTGCTCCACAAGTTGTGTTCTTTAGTTTGGTTGTTCACTTGTTTGGACTTTTTCTCCTGGCCTTTTGCTTGTTTTCCCTATATCCCATAAATTAGTGAAACCATTTGGTTTCTGACTTTTTCTTTCTGACTTGTTACGCTAATATGATTTCTTATAGTTACATCCATGTTATCTCAAATTCATCAAATTTGTCATTTTTAATTGATGAGTAATAAATATTCCATTGTGTATATATACCACATCTTTTTCATCCTTTCATCTGTCTTGAGACATTTGAGTTGCTTCCATGTCCTTGCAATTATCAATATGCTGCAATAAATGTCTGAGCACAGATGTCCCTTTGTATAAGTATTGAGGTCTCCTTTGGGTAGATTCCCAGAAGAGCGATTGCTAGGTCAAATGGTAGTTCCATTTTCATTAGTTTGAGGGTCGTCCACACTGCTTTCCATAGTGACTTGGCCAGTTTACATTCCCACTAGCAGTGTAAGAGTGTTCCTTTCTCTCTGTATCCACACCAGCACTTGTTACCTGTGTCTTTTTTTTTTTTAATGTGGGCCATGTTATAACTATTTGTATGCTTTGTATGCTACCCTGTGATGTTGTAAACTTTTTGAGACTTGATTGAGATCTGATTGGTTCCATATCTCCTTCAATACCCAAGTCTCACTAAGTTTAGTCAAATGATAGAAACCTGAGTTAATTATGATAGGCCTCATCTAGTCAATTTTAAAAGATCTTTTTGTATCTTCTTTAGTTGTATCTAACTTATGCTGCTGCTGCTGCTGAAATTATCCATCAAAGTGTTCTCTATTACCTATTGCCAATTTATGATGCTCTTGAAAATTCATCCTGAAACCACTAATTCTTATAAAATCTCCCATTTTAGGAAGGTTTTCTCTTGAGGTAGAAAAATGAGGTAGTAATCTGAGGTAGTAATCTGAATCTGACTTAATGAGGTAGTAATCTGAATCTGACTTGATGAATGATAAGATTGTAAATCTAGTTCCAGTTTTACAATATGTGGAAGGAAATCAGGTGTAGTATCCTCAACAATCTCTCTTACTAAACAATATAATTGAAAATGTGGTAAAAATGGGGGAAATTAACAGAAAAACTAAAGCAGCAGGAAAAGCAGGAAAGCAGCATTCAGAAACATGCAAACATTCGTTGGGGGAAATCCTTTCAATATTGTTTTTAAAAGAACTTTAAAGAGGATACCCAAGTCATGCAACTTTTTTTTTTTTTTTAACATGAAAATCTTCAAAGAATCCATTTCCCATGCAATACTAAAATTCTCAAAGGGGGCACCCTCTGGAGTAAAACTCTTTGAAGGTGAAATCTCTTTAATCGTTTAAGTTTTTTCAAAGAAAATCTCTTTTTCAAATTTTCTTGAAGCTAGGGACATTCTTTAAGGAGGAATTATTTCAGAAATAGAAAAACTGCTTTTTTTAGTAATATGCACAGTTTTACATTTCTTCAAATGAAGCCTTTACAAATAATGAAAATTGAAATACTACCAGTAATATAGACTATTGTTATTTTATAAAGGGGAAGAGCATTTTTGTTAATACTATCCACCACACTTAATTTTGATATTGTTTAAAATGTAAATGCCTTGATTTAAAGTTGTAAGATACATAGGTCTAATTAAAAGAATGGAAATGATCCTCCTCCCACCAGCCCCCCACCCTGGGAGCTTCCTATTAGCTTAAAAAAAAAAAAAGAAAAAGCTTATTGTTTAAGGCTTAACTTAATTTCTAGCTTTTACACTTAATGTGTTTTTTTGATGTGATTGCACCTGCAGTTTCTCTTCAATTATCTGTTACAACTCCAATTTTACAGGTTACTATGGCATTTGAATAGAAAAATTGTCAGACTTAGAACCCCTTGAGCCCAACATATTTCATCATTGATACCAGGAGATGTCTTTTTGTAGGCTAGCTATTAATTAATTAATTAATTATTTTTTTCAATAAATACTATAGTTATTGTTATCAAGTGAAAATAGGGTAAAAGCCTACAATCAACAAGCCAAAGGAAAATAAACTGCATTTTTAAAATCTGGCTTCTGTCTCCAGGCTCTTCCCTCCAAGACGATGCCCTTTCACCCCTCTAAATGCAAGGCAGGTATCACACAACGTTCAGCTTTTCAGCAGACACAAATTCCAAGTTTTCTAAGTCTTGCTTCTGTTTCTTCTCTCTCCAGCATTTTGGGGTTCTCAGTGTCTCCAAGGTTCTTCAGACTTTTCCAGTAAGTACTGATGCAAAATTCACTTTCCAACAAGACAGTTTTTCTTTCCTTCTCTACATGCCTCTTGCTCTGACACCCTTGCTCCTCAACATACTCACCAGGCCTGCCTTCAGCAGCCCCCTCAGGCCCCAGCCCGTCACACACTGGCCTGCCATCTTTGGCCTCCGATTCCACACAGTTACTCCTCTGAGGGCTAATCTTCTGCCATGGTTCCTTGCAGTCACCAACAGTTCACTGCTCCTGGAGCACTTCCGCCACTCCAGTTGCTTTTTGCTAGCCCACCATTCTGGCCTCTCACACACCTCCTTGCTTCCCACCTCTCTCTTCCTTTTTCTTTTCGAGCTTCCTGTTTCTTCTGTGACTTTCCCTCAGACACCGCCCACCAAGACAGTATGGCCTGCAATCCAATTTTCAGCTATGCCGCTACTATGGGGCCCCAGCTGCCCATCCAGTCGAGTCACCCACTAACATTACTACATGCTAGGTAGCATGCCACACGTTCACATGTCCATAGTCTCCATATAAGAAACCTTGCTATATGCCCATCAGTCTTTCTTGTTTCTTCTTCTATAGTAGCGGCTGGGGTCAGTTACTAGAAGGACCAAAACAGGAGCTGAAATTTTTCATCCAAGTATTTAATTTAGACTCTGAGCCTCCACTCCAAACTAAGCTGCTAGCTAAACTTTGTATATCCAGAGTCTGTATTAAATCGTTCTGGTAGCAAAATAAATACCTCGGGATTTTTAGGTTTGGCACAAGCAAAAACTTGGCATCACTTGGACAGATACAAAATGCTCATTTAGCTTTGTAGAATAACAATATAACTTGGAACATTCAACATGAATGGCTAAGTGCATTTCACCTCTGTGATGTTCTTTCCCCAAGTCCCAATAAGCATACCCAAATGCTTATGCAAAAAGGGACATTTTATAGATACCTGACCACAAATCTTCAAAAGTGTATATCAGTTGAAATCATGACCATAATTTGAAATCATGAAATCACACATTAGGGAAGACTAAAGACATATTATGACTAAAAACAAGGTAGCATTCTGGATTGGATTCTGGAACCAAAAAAAGGACATTAGTGGAAATTATGAAATATTTGGTATTAGGGTGACACACTTGGCTAAAATATTTCCCAGAGAGGCTGGCTAACTAAGTCTTCATGATGTTTGACTGGAAAATAAAGTCTTTATTTAAAGTAAAAATATGCATTCTTAAAATAATGAAATGTATAAACAGTGCCATTTAATTTTTAATGTGAATTATGACCGTTCCTTAACTAAACAGCGTGGTATTTGAAATAAACAAAGATGAATAAATAAAAAGCACATAAGCATACTTAAACCAATGCATTAGTCTTTGCTATAAAATATTGCAGTACATTCAAGAATAAGTTTCTGTTATGATTATTATTACTACTAGTTTGTTTACATGTCTGTAGGTTGACTGGGGCAACTTCAGTTTCTTAGTTCCATGTTAGGGGCTCTGGATGATTGCATCACAAGCTAGCTGAAAGAACGTTTTTCTTGTACTAAGGACTGAATGTTTCTAATTGGATGAAGGAAAACAGATGCTGTGGAGTATGCTACATTTTGCTGTATTGAAATTGGGTCAAAATAGGACAAAGACCTCTAACCAACAAGTCAAAGGCCAAAAGCATCCCTTTTTAAATGTGGCTTCTATTGCCCAAATTCATATGTCTTGCACAATTGCAGTTGCTAAGTCACATTGCAATTTAAACAACAGGGTTTTATTAACAAGGAAAATTAACCAGGAAACAAAAAGTCCTTAATGCCACAAGTGGCCAGTTATTTTACCCCAATTACAATTTAGTCCTAAAGTCCCAAACACACGTCCGAGATGGTGACCCTTTGCCGCTCCAAACATGAGGCAGGCACTCAGCAAAGTCCAGTTTTTCTTTTTAGTCTTCTTTTTGCTTCTCTCTCTCCAGCAGTTTGAGCTTTGGCTTCTCCAAAGCTCTTCACACTTTTTCAACAAATGCTGATGCAAGATCAGCTTTCCAAATCCCTGACTATTTTCAGGCACCAGCTTTCCTTGCCACTTTGCTGCAGGGCCACACTTTCCAAACTGACTACTCTTCTGCTGGCCACTCTCCCACCATGGCTCCATGCCACCACCAGCTCACTTTTCCAGGGGCTTTCACTGGCTTGACCACATATGTGCCTCTTCTATCAAGCCCACCATTCTTATGTCTCTCTTCCTATCTCTGGCTCCTCTTTTTTATGCACCCTTTCTTGCTTCTCGAGGGTCTTTCTCTCAGACCTCGCCCACAAGAACAGTATACTATACTATCCAATAAAATTTTCAACTGTGTCACTACCAGAGGCCCCAGCTGCTCATCCAACTGAATCACCCTGTATCTGTATGAAGAATGTAACTTACAGGGAGCAAGAAGAACAGAAGCAGAGGGAATGTTCTTACAACTCTTGGCATCTTCACAAATCCCAGGACTTCCCATCTCTGTACAAGGCTCATATTTCCTGATCAATATAAGTGGTTAATGAACGTTTATTAGAATTAACCATGTGGTTTAGAAATTGATAAAACATATTTAATGGTGTTAGTGTTACTTAGGCATTATCCTCAAATAGCAATGAAAGGATAATTATAATGAATTCAAAATTTTCAGATGCTTGGGATCAGAGATTTTACGATAATTAAAACCCAAGAGGGGCATGTATTATACAATATTCAAAAAGACAAATCTTTATTAAATTTTACTATGGGGAATCATGTGATTATCCTATGTTTTCACTTTTACATATATTATTTTTTAAATGTAAAGTGTTCTTACTACAACAAAGTAGCAAGCAAGAAGCAGTGTGGGCGGAGACTCTGGGAAAAGGATTAAAAGGACTAAGGGTGACAGGAGCCCAAGCAGAGAGGCAACTGTGAACTTTGGCCCAGTAGTGTGATGTTCAGACCTTGGCCCTGGAGGTAGGGTGACCCCAGGATTTGATCACCCAAGGGAAAAGGAAAATGTTGTTAGAAACTCAAGATGGGCCTTTGGTTTGGAAACAGAAATCTGAGGTTGTTGGAAAAATTTGGAATATGTGCCTCCAGAGATGGGGAGGTGAACCTGCTGAAAACTGGAATTTGAATGGCTGAAGAAAAAAGAGGAAAACTGCTGGAAAACTTGGAATATGTTTTGCTGGAAAATTTGTGTATCTCTGATGACAAGAGGAAAGCTTGATAGAAAACTGTACTTTGTGTGAAGTGCCGGCTTGAGGTCTGGTGTGGCAAGAAGCCGCCATCTAGGAAACATGGCCTTTGCTATAGGACTTTGAAACTGAACAGTAATGGGTATCATCACTGACCTCTTATGTCCTCAGAGATTCTTTTTTTTTTTTTTTTTTGGTTATATAAATCTTGTTTTGTTGTTTTCTAAACCTGAATAGTCTTGCAATTGTGTGCATGAGTAGAAGAAATACTGGTGACCAGTTAAATATTAGTCTTTCTCCTTGGTTGGCTTTGTCTCTGTTTGCACTCAGTTTCAGTTTGATGGTGAAGGTGGCAGTAAATGTACATCTGAGGGGGTATAAACCTATTTCCCTAAGTCAGATACAGTGTTGTAAACCAACAGTATTGCAATAAATAAAACACACACACACATACATACATACATACATACATAATGGAGCTGTGAACAGGTGCACATTAGAGCAGGATTTTTGTTCAGGGCCTGTAACTGCTGTACTGGATTTTGCTGCACTGCTGTTTAGTAGAATCAACCTTTGAACTTAATCCCTTTATGAAACCATAGCTGGAAGTTTTTAGAGCTACCACAAAAAAGCATCAGATCCACCAGCCACCCACATTGCAATCTGGCCTTCGACTCCAGTTCCATTCCTAATCCCTCTAATCAGACATCTTGGCAGTAAGAGATGGGACAATGTCAGCGACATGCTGCTGAAACAGAAGTGGTAATACACGAGCAGAGACAAATTTCACACATTATTTATTAGCAGTAGGGTACTTTGAAAATAACAGATGACAGATACCATGAGTTCAAACAATTCTGTTATTAGAAGTAGAGTTTTAAATATATATGCATGAGGAATTCAGTAGGAAAAGGACGTGGATTCTAAAATCAAATTCTATACTTTGGGGGAATTTGACACTGTCATCACGTGCTGGCATATATTGGAAATATTTAAGTGCTTGGACAATTATTTTAGCAGCTGACAAGTTATGGGACTTAATGCATAATAGGGGAATGATGGGTTGTTATTGCTTTCAATTTGGTGGAACAAACAAAAGAAAATTTAGGGTTGTCATTGTGACATTCAGAGTTTTTCCCACCCCTTAAAATTGTTGCCTTTTGCTACGTAGACACTATTTCATCAAATTTTCCTTTAAATTCAGATTTGGCTCTCTACACAGAGCATGGTTCTTCAAACACAAACTCATCACTGATGGTGTCAGCATGTCATTATAAACATGCCTAGCCCAGGCCAACTGTGGCAGTCATTTTCTTCACTTTCAATGAATTTGTCATATATGACTTTTCCTAATAGAAAAGTACCAAGGGCATCATTTTACCATAGTGAAAAGGCATTTGGTCTAAGAACATGATAACTTCCTTTAAAAAAAAATAAATCTACTATACTTATTTATTTATACTTATTTAAGATTATACAATTGGCACAGAAAATACATTGCCAAAAGGTCCTTATTGAAAATATTTATTTTTATATAATTGTCAGGTTCAATATTTTAGCATAATGTTCTAAACTTATACAATATATCTTCTCTTACATTTTTATAATGTTCTATATACACACATAAATTAAATCATACTTTTATGAGAAAACTATGATGTTGGCATTTATTTCTACAGAGGGGGAAACTTGGTGGTATAAAGTAACAAAGATTTACATAACAATTTAGAGATAGAATAGGATTAGAATTCACAGCTTCTGAATGCATTTATATGTATTTAACAATGTAGCTTCCCAAAAACTGCACGAGGAAGCAAGTATTTCCAGGAACTATTTAGACATCTATTGACGACAGGTTTTTTGATAAGTGATAATTTATAATCTTGCTGCTTCATAATGAGGCATAAAGTTCTGCATCAAGGTCATGGAGGGTTGGTAGTTGGTGTTAAATATTTACATTTTTTTACTCAGTGATACTTCTGAGTATCACAAATGATTCACAATGTCCTTATGAAAGTCATATGTTCTCTATGTATCACAATTGTAACCTTAATGAATCAGTAGATAGGTCTTAATATGCAAAATTTTTTTCTTAAAAGGCATTTATTAGTCTCATTCCATATGATCATTTGTTTTATAAAAGCAGTTAACATAGAATATTGTAACTTAGTGTTAAATGTTTAAGATGGATCTAGAATCCCTGAAAAATAGTGGATACTTTCAGTAGTCACAACATGCCATAAATATTTTCTTTCATAGAGGAAAGCAATCTGATAAAATTATTTTAAAATTTAATGCTGCATCCACCAGTGGTATATACACTTTGATGAAAATGAATGTAAAAATGATGTTCATGGAAATTTTGTCCGCTGCGGGGAGGATAGTTTTGGTTGAGCAATCTTTTGGATGATTCAGTGATGCTTGTATTTAAAAGTGCTTGATTTTCACAAGAAAATGCCCCTGAGAAAGAAGTTCTTGACTTAAGATCTAAATTCAGATAGTGGTGAAAGGAAAGAGCAAGAGTGATGCCTTAGGATTTCACTAAAGTATTGCCTCGAGCAGGTTGGCACTTCTGCAGAGGACTGGGAAACAAATATAAACACCATTCAAACTTGAATTTCTACTACAAGGTAAAGGATTACTCATGGAAAAAAAAGGTTTAGAGACACAATGACTAAGAAATGGACCACAAAACAGAAACAGGCTTTTAAGATCAATGTCAACTCATGCATTCAACAAGTGCTTATTCATTACCTACTAAGGGTAAGACACTGCTAATGCTCACAATTGAGAAGAGAATAAAACAGCTCTCAGGCTAAAGCTCTGTTTTTTATGCCATGGTCACAGAAAACAACAAAAGAGGCAATCATAATATCCAGGACATAGCAGGTGCTCAAAGAACTTGTCACATGAATTAATGAATTTGTAATGTGATTATTCTACTGTGCTAAACCACAAGATACTATTCATGAGATTTCTACTAAATGCACAAATTACAATATGCTTACAAATATACTCATAATTGTACATATATTAAAAGTGAATTTTAAAGTTTTAACTGAAAATGAAATATATTATTACTCTACTAAGATGTTGGAGACACACAAACCTTACTATTGCATAATAAGGGTCTGATAAATTGCATTTGTACACATAAGGGTATAAACTAGAATAAGGAAGACTAGACAATACATCAAGCATGTTGTTGCCATTCAATTTTAATGGGGTATCCTTAGGAAAAAGGGAAGCTAGTTTCCCCAGTCCATCCTAAAGAAAGGAGATAAAGCTAGAGAAGAGTGGCAAGCAGAAGAAGCAGAGACTTGAAGAGAAGGGAAAAGAGACAGGAAGACATGGAGGAAGGACATGGAACAGAGATGAGGAAGCCACACTTGCTTCTTGGCCTTTGATTGTACTGGGGACTTTTGGGACATAGAAGGGGACTCTTGAAAGAGACAGAGATGTGGGTAAGATACTGGTGGGGAAGCTGACTATGGAAGCCTTTATCTTGATATGGGTTTTGGTTTTGATTTTTTCCTTCCATGCTTGCCTGTCCCCTGTCTTCTGGGTCCCCACCAGAAGGTGACCTAGACTTGTGGAAAGCTTTTGGTACTTGATGATCTTGCTTTGGGCCAACCCTCTTTGGCCTGACATTTACCCAGGAGGAGATGGGTAACTTTGAGTGCTTCATTTGGAGACCATTTGAAATGGTATTCTTTCTCTTCTTCTCTATGAACACTAATTGGATTACTACACACTAATTGTATTCTAAGTTATTTTCTATTGAAAGCATTTTGCATGAGAGTATATTTTTGTCTGTATGTGGTGGATGGCAAACCTTATTTAGAGCATGCAGATCCTGGGGTGATCTTTGCCTTGCGGGACAACATTGTCTTGTCTCATTTTTTAAAAAATGTGAGCATTTGTTCCATTAAGCAAAAGCATATCTTTGGTTCATTCTAGTTTTCATATAAAGTATATTCTTAAATTTGTGACTACATTTTAAAATTCTATTAATTGTTTTGAAGTATTTAGATAGGGTATGCATTGCATTTTTAATGTGGTCCAATTTTATGCAGTATAGTTAAATCAAAGTTTTTTCTGTATATAAAAATATATATTATTACATATGTATTTTTGTGGAGGTACTGAAGCATCTGGATCTTTCCTCCCTTCAGGAGAGAGGAATGCATTCTCACCAACATCCTGAGGATATGAGATTTGGTACAAGTTAATTTTTGCTTGAGAAATAAGCAACTAGGTTGGTTGGTAACTTACTGTTGTCATATTTGCTTCACTTATCTTTTTCTTTCATATTTTAGTTTTTTCATTTTATATTGTTCTACTTTACTAATTTCATATATACACATATGCTCACAGTTTAAGCTTTAAGAAATTATTTTCCAACATGTTTATCATATGAGAGTTATTAGTATAGTGCCTTAAGGATGCTCATTAAAAATCATAATAGAGTATAACAGATAGGCATAGTGATATATATATATATGTGTGTGTGTGTGTGTGTGTGTGTGTGTGTGTGTGTGTGTGTGTATGGGATACAATTTTCTTAAACTTTTTTTCTTATTTAAACTTTGCTGAAAGGGGTGCTATGTTTGTAAAATTTATGTCTCCTGCTCTAGGTGCTAGAAAGTAAGATATTTGACTTCTAGTTATTGTTGTTTTTGTAGGCACAATTAGTCATAAGACATGTTTCAGGTGAATGATCATCTAAGACTTTTTAGAAGTTGTGGAGTATCAGGTTAAGAACTAAGGTCCCACATCCTTGCCCAGGAGGTAAGTTTTGGAGGCTTTAATACACATGGTAATAAATATATTGCTATAGGAACCAGGACATAGAACCCACCGCCATGACCAAAAGACCAACCCAGGTCTAGGAGTGCACAAGAAGGGCTAAGACATGTTCTATGTCAAAGTCCAGTGTCTAAGACCAGACATCCCAGCAGAAAACTGCTGCAAACAGGCACCTAAAGTAAGAAAACCCACAAAAACAGAGTATAAAAGATAGATACAGATCTTTATTCCTGCACATACATCATCTTGCCCCCTGCTTCTTGCAAGGTAGTCAATATAGCCAAATATCTTCTTTACTCTTGTCTCATGAATTCTTTCACCCTTGAATTCTCTCATCCCAATAGTACATCCACCACTGAAGGGAGACCTAGAAGAGAAATTCTGGGAAGAGATGACGTGATCCTGTGCCTTCTTTTTGACTGGAACACAGATTTGATGTACAGAAGTACAACAGCCATTCTGAGAATATGAAGACAAAAACAACATGCTTAGAACATACAGTAGAAAAATAGTCTAATGTGTTTAAGACTTTGATGGATTTGTGGAATAGCTGTAGCACATGTGTTGCAAGGTGACATGGAAAGCTGGTACCTAGAGATAGCTAAGGTTTTGGAAAGCTGATTTTTGTATCAGCATTTGTTAAAGAAGTTTGAAGAGCCATGGAGAATCTGAGCAGCTCTGAAGGCTGGAGTGAGAAGAAGCCAAGATAAGATGCTGGAGAAAGACTGGACTTTGCAGAGTGCCTGCATCATGTTCGGAGGGCAAGGGGACACCAACTTGGACATGTGCCTTTTGAACCTTTGGGACTAAAAATGGTGACTGGGGTAAGATAATTGACCACTTGTGCCTTTAAGGACTTTTTGTTTTCTGTTAATTTTCCTTGTAAATAAAACTCTGTTGAATTGCATTTGACTGGCAACTGCTATGAGCGGCTGGTACCAACCTGAGGGAATCTGGGTGACAGAAGTCACATTTTTATTTTTATTTGAAAATAAAAAAAAGCCACACTTTTTTCCTATGACTTATTGGTTGATTGGTCTGCCCCATTTGCACCCAATTTCAATATTAATGTCCTATTACAGAATTGTCAAGCTGTACAAATCCAGGGAATACCACTAGTGTATAATATGGTAACCTTGGGAACAGAGAACATGTAGATGCAACAGGATGCACCATTAATTATTTTCTCATACTTGATTACTGCATTTATGTTACTTTCTTTGCTCTACAAGAGCATCCTTATGTTTTCAATTTTCTATTCCCTAAGTATTTTTTAGTACCTTTTATGTGCCAGATATTATGCTATGCATTAAAATATTATCTCAGTTACTAATATTACCAACCTTTCACATATGCATTATTGTTTCCATGTTTGAAGAAAATTGAGACTTGGGTGGTTAAAAGAATTATTAAATATCTCATAGTTAGAAAGTGGAAAAATCAGCATTTTAATACAGCTGTGACTGAATCCAATGCAAACTCTTCTTATTAAGAAAAATATTTCTGTATTTAAGATTTCAAAACTTGGAACATGTTCATTCAACATAAACACAAAGTAGAATATAATGTGCAAAGCCTGTGATCAAAAAGGGGAGGAAATACAGCTAAGCATCCTGTGATCACTGGAATGTAAGGAGCCTTTGTAGGTATACCATACACAGGTGCTAATCCTATTCTAACTCAAGACATTTTAGTCTATTGATACTCAGCATCACTTGACCTTACTTGGGCAATAATAGGAGCTTAGCTAGCTGGGTGGCAGTTAGAATGTCCCAAATATCTGTTGGTAGGATATCATTAATTTGTGGAATATTTACACGTTTTGATTTTATGTAGCAGTGAAACTGAATGATCTAAAATTTTATGCAACCACATGGATCCTTGAAACAAAATGTTACTTGATCATGATAGGTTATAGAAAAATACATACAGTAGGCTATCATTTGTTAAAGACTCCAAACCATAAAATCAAATACTATATTGTCTAGATCGAAATACGTCTGTGATAATACAATGGGGAAAAGCAAAGCAAGGGAAGGGTAAATAGAAATTCCAGGATAGTAGTTACCTCTTGGGATATAATGAGTAATGATAATGATATAATTGGGTTTGTAACTCTTCAACACATCTTATCTCCTAAATAACATATGCTACATATATTCTTAAATATGTGTTAAGTATTAATCAATGACAAAAGAATAGGACAGAAGCCTAGTTGATTAATTTAGCCCTTTTTTGGTTACCATGGACATTTTGTATCACTAACTAAAACGCTGTTTTTTGCCAATCATGGAGATCTCAAAGGAAGAATTTATTTTAAACTTTTAAAATTTAATTTGACTGAAGACAATAGAAAAAATTTTCAGATATAAGTTCTTAGGAAAGAAATAATGTGTGTATATGTATGTGTATCATCCCTTATCACATCTCCTTGCTCCAGAAGCAAAACTATTCAAGTAAATATTCATTAAAGTGTCAAGCTCTTTGTGATCTTTGATGCTAGAGTCAGAGGGGAGAACAAAGTAGAGGAAAGAGAAACTGAATTACAGTCTCCATCAATATGACAGGCTAGCAAGTAGTACATAAGGAAGGAAAAAACCTGTTTTATCTATTTCCCACTTTTGGTCATTTAATATGCTTGCCCAGGGATATTCCTCAAATATTAAACCCGGCTGTATAATTTATAGGTGGGTGGTTTAACCAAAGAGTTAAACTCAGTTTAAGAATTAAGTATATTTGGTCCCTAATGCCTGTGCTTTCTCTGAAACCTAATATCCTGAATAATGAGTGCTTTTCCTAAACTTCTAGACTTGTCTGTAATGAAATCTGGCTCTAGGCTTCGGTATGAAAAATCCATTTCACAATCAATTTGAATAGCAAAATTACTTTGCTGTTTTGTTACTGGAATACTGGCCAAAAAGAAGGACCGAAAATAGTAATGCATTTTCTATCTTGGAATCTCCATTGTTTAAACTGCATGCAACTTTTAAAACTGTAATGTTTCAGGAACAGGCAGTGCACAGCTAGCACTAGACTCCTTTATATGCTCTGGAAGGTGGCAAATAAGCATTTCCTGGTCTAAGTTGTAGTAGTTTCTTTCCTTTATGCCTCAAGCAAGTCTTTTGGATGCTACACATCAAAATATAGCTTTTCTCCATTCATTTTAATGGGTAGCAAGGAGTTTGGAATTTTTTAGGTTCAGAAAGCGATACAGTCTTACTTTGACCTTTCTCTGTATGCTAAATGCCCTCCAGTTCTCTGCACTGGAGTGTGGTGAGCAGAGCTGAATTCTCATCAATCTCATGAAGGAAGGCAATACATTTGATCTCCTGAATAGTTTCAAGCCACTGCTTCAATAATTCAAAATACATAGTTGCAGTCCATTTGCTGCAATGGTGGTTGCATCTGTGTCTATAATCTGGTGCACTGAATACTCAAACAAGAACTGATCCTGGGTATCACAAAAACTCAGTTTTCTGATGTCATTGCCTTATAATCTTTAATTTTGAGGAACCAGGTATACTGTTAGCAAATCCTCTTCAAAAATGAGTTATCATGAGAGATTGTAATCTTCCTTACAGTAACTTCAGGGGAGTTTACCTTCTTTAGCTAGGAGAGTCATTTGAAACTACTGGATAAGGTGAATTATATTTTCAAAATGTTAAGACAGTTTCTAAATGGCATCACATGAATGAAAATACAATGATGATCACAGAATACATCCAACTGAAAAGGGGCTTTGGAACTTTGAGAGAAATTTTTAGAGAAGAATGAAAGCATTACAGATTTTGTCACCTGCTGAAGTAGATGAGGACTTCTGTGCTTAAAGTCAAAAGACTGCACATCTAGAGAGTTGTACCTCTCATATAGAGTGTTGTAAACCCATGGTAACTCAAAAAAAAAGCAGAACTTCAAATTCCAAGGTATTTCCATTATTAACTTAAATGGAGCCAACAGCAAAACCAACTTGGAGTAAAAGTTATAATTTTTGATTTCACACTCATGAAGCAAAACTCAGTGCTTAATCAAGCTCATCACTGACTGTTGTCTAACAAGGCTAGGCGAGTTCATTGTCATTTTGACATTGGGTGCAAATGGGACAGAAGCCTCTAACAAGTCAAAAGTGGTACTTTTAAAATGCGACTTCTGCCACCCAGATTATTTCAGCTACCTCCCACCTGCACATAGCAGTTGCCAGTCAAATGCGATTTGAACAACTGGGTTTTATTTACAAGGAAAATCAACCAGGAAAACAAAAAGTCCTTAATGCCACAAGGGGCCAATTATCTTATCCCAGTCTCCCTTTTTAGTCCCAAGGGGCCCAAAGACACATGTCCCTTTGTCCCTCCAAACCTGAGGCAGGCACTCTGTAAAACCTAGTCTTTGTTTTCCGGTTTCTCTCTCCAGCGTTTCGTGGTGCTCAGCTTCTCCAAGGTTCTTCAAAGTTTCTTCCTTTATCAGACCCGACTTCAGTGGCATCTGGCCACATTCACCAGGCCTCCCCTCAGCAGTCCCTGGTCACCCTCAACCTGCCATTCTGATATCTAATGTCACTATCCCACCATGGCTCCTTGCCACCACCAGCTCACTCTTCCAGGGGGCTTCTACCCAGTGCATTTACAATACTATTTGGTATGTGGCTATGAATATTTAACAGTATAAGGTTGGGGAGTGGCTAGGAGGGGAGCAGTTGCTATGCCAACACTCTTGGATTTAGAGTTTATCTTTCTGTCTACCTATATATGATGTCCCTTTTCTCAGAATAAAGACAAGTTGTATATTATAAAGGCTCCAGAATCTTCTTGCCTGCATTGCCTATAAACCTACATGGCCTGGCATGGAAATGTGGCAAAAGATCTTTTGTAGTATGTATATTTGTAGTATATTTGAATATTTTAGATGTGTCAAGCTTTACTTAAAAAAATCAATATAGTCATACAAACTAAAAATTGTAGATGGAGATGAAGCCATGACCTGGCTTCATCTAACATGGGCAATGTTAAATGTTCATAAAATTTAGGCATTTTTGCCAGTTGCAGTTATACATTGTGTCTGAAAAATACAGTGGTTAAGAATGGTTTAAACCAAACAAGGGTACTTCCTTCTTTTACTTTGTTGCAGACCTTGAGCAGCCCTGTGAATATGTGGAACTAGCAGCTAGGAGCTATTGTTTCAAGGTTCTGGTGGGGAAGAGAAAATGACTCACCAGGAGGGTGTGTGAGGGGAAATTGGACCCTCTGGTTTTTGGGAGGGGAGGGTGAAAAAAGAAGAGCCAAAGAGAGAGGGGGGAGACATGAGAATGACTGGTCAGTAAAGAGGAGACTGAGTGGCCATGCTGAGCAGAAGCCATCTGGAAGTGTGAGCTGGTGGTGGCAAAGAGTCATGCTGGGAGAGCGGCCAGCAGAAGAGTAGTTGGTGTGGAGTCAGATGCCAGAATGGCAGGCTGAGGGTAACCAGGGGCTCTGAGGCTAGACCTGGTGAATGTGACCATACGCTGCCAAAGGTTGGCCTGGTAAAGGAAGCAACTTTGAAAAACCTTGGAGAAGCTGAGCAGCTTGGAATAATGGAGAGAGAAGAAGCAAAGAAAAGACAGAAAAGGATGACTTTTCTGTGTCTGCCTCAGGTTTGGAGGGGCAAAGGGGTACTATCTTGGACATGTGTCTTTGGGACCCTTGGGACTATAAATGGTGACTGGGGTAAGATAACTGGTCACATATGGCTTAAAGGACTTTTTTGGCTGGGCACGGTGGTGCGTGCCTGTAAGTAACAGCTTATGGAGTCACAGCTGGGACTGGGGTTCGAGACCCGGCTGGGGCAACATAGCAAGATCTAGTCCCCCCAAAAATAGCTGGGCATGGTGGTGCACGCCTGTAATCCCAGCTACCGGGGAAGCTGAGGTTGGGGATTGCTTGAGTCGTGGTACCACGGTCAACACGAGCCTGTGGTTCCACAGGCAAAAATAGTGAGACCTAGTCTCAAAAAAAACCAAAACCAAAACCAAACCAAACCAAACAAAAAAACCCAACTTTTTTGTTTTCCTGGTTAATTTTCCTTGTTAATAACACCCTTTTGTTAAACTGCATTTGACTGGCAACTGCTACTCAGGGGTGGGAGGAGTCTGAAATAATCTGGGTGGCAGAAGCCTCATTTAAAAGTGCCAATTTTCTTTTTCCTTTTCTTGTTGGTTGGAGGCTTCTGCTCCATTTGCAACTGTTATTAGGGGTAGCTTACATTCTGGTCACATCATAAATTCTAATATTTTTAAAAATAATTTAAGAACTATAAAATATTGCAAATCTAGTACTTAGATTTCTTGTGCATCACACTTTTCTCCAATAACATCTTAACCTACTAAATAATAAAACAAAATTTTCATTGATATATTAATTAAATTCTAAACTCTTCAGATTTCACTAGTTTTTACACTTTTTCCCGTATTTTTATGTATATTTCTGTGAAAACTTATCTCATGTGGATGTATATAACCACCTCCACAATAAGGATGCACCACTTTTCTGTTACCACAAAGGAAGTCCTTCTTTATACCCTTTATTTTTACACCCCATTTCTAGACCTAACCTATGGCCAATACTCATTAGTTCTTCATTACTATAATTATCTTATTGAGTGTTACATAAATGGAATCTTACAGTGTGCAACCTTTTGAGATTGGTTTCATTCACTAAACATAATGCCTTTGAGATTCATGTACATTGTTGGAAGTATCAGTAGCTCATTTCTTTTTATTCCTTTGTGTGAACAATTTCTTTATTCTCTCATAGAAGGACATTAGGTTATTTCCGTGTTTGACTATTATGACTAAAGCTGCTATGAATATTTGTCTACAGTTTTTTTGTGGACTGAAGCTTTGATTTCAATAAATATGTGAAAGTACATTGTGTGGGTTGGATGGCAAGTGAAAGTTTATAAGAAATTATTCAACTGTTTCCCGGAATAACTATACCAATTTACATCCCTTCCTATAGTTATATATAAGAGAAACAGTAGCTCTACAACCTTGCTAACCATTGTAATTTTCAATCTAGCCAATACCATAGGTTGTTCACCCACATTATAAAGTATACATTTTCCTAATAGCTAGTGATTTTTTCTGTTGCTTTTGATATCATATTTCAAAAATGTTGATCTAGTTCTAGGTTATAAATATTTTCTCCTAAATTTTTATAGTTTTTTAATATTAGGTGTATGATATATTTTGAATTAATAGCTTTATTAAAGGTGAGGTTTTGTTCAGGGTTCTTTTTCCCTGAATGTGTTCAATTTTTATCAAAAAGACTCTCCTTTCTCCACAGAATTGCTTTTGTCCTTTGTAAAAAATAAATTAAGCACACTTACATGGATATACTTTTGGTTTTTCTATTCTGTTTCATTGATCCATGTGCTTAGCCTACCTTTAAAACCACATTGTCTTGATTACTATAGATATAATTCTATATTAATTGTAATTACTTAGGCAAGAATGCACTGGACAGCACTATCAAGTATATTTATATCCATAGTTAACTATGAAATAAATCCTTGGTAGAGTGTGTTTTATTTCTCAGATATTTGTGGGTCTCATTCTCCTTAGGTAGATACTAACAAAAGTAGACAGTCTATCCACACTAAGTCCTCTTTTATTTTTCCTTCCCCTATATAATTTTGTTTGACTTTAAACAAAATTAGATATTCTAAGTATTAAATAGTAAATGACCAATTCTGAAACTTGAGATTTTTATCAGATGGTTCAGATATGATTTTCTAAAGTATCATTTTTATTTGAATTGTCAAAACTCACTTGCAAAACTCAACTAGTGTCATTTCATTAGGGAATAGGAAGACTAAAATATCCTTCAAAAATCACTCATATCAGAGACTTAGAGAGTAACACTTTGAAGGCACAAAGTTTGCAATTTTCTGTTTCTTTTGTTGTTGTTTCAGTTGTATTATTCAGAATGTAGTTTTATTTTCCTGAATGCCCATATTTTTCTGTTAGCACTCTCAGATGATTATCCATGCATATGAGATTATACAACAGGGAATATACTATAAAATATAAATATCTTTCAATTAGTCATTAGAATATATTCATATTTGTCTACGGTCATACCATCCTGAACGCGCCCAATCTTATCAGAATATATTCATATTTAAGTGTGAATGTTTTTGAGAGTATGTTTTCTGGTAAATATAAATTCATATAGAAAGATACTGAATAAAATATAAAAACCAGAAACATTAAGGAAATGTTTGAGATTTTCCTTTCAATTTTGACTACTTTGGTCATTGTATGCCAAAGCACTCAGCCTGATAGAGAAAAAAGTTGAAAATATTCTAAAAAACAATGTTTAATTATTTTAAATTATATGGAAAACACATTGAGTGACCAGATAATTATATACATGTGTGTGTACATGTATGTGTATACATGTATATATGTGTGTATATACATGTATATATATTTCTAAAAGTACTTTCATTTTAGTATTTACCATCTGGTGCAGACCCAAAGACATAGTCAAGAATTCTTAACTTTCTGATTTGTTTTGTTAAAGAGTTTAAAACCATATGCAAATTATACAAAAATATATCTGTAAATTATTGTTGTAAAAGGAAAACACACTTAGAAAAAACACATTTGGGAGAAGTCTTGATGATGTTTGTTGTAGTTTTTTGAATAAAAAAATTTAAATTACCTAGCCCATTGCCAAAGCTCCAGTATCAACTCTACTTTGTAAGTAAAACAATTAATTTTCAACCATAACTATTAGTAACAAACATTTCCTGGGCTACTTGGAGAAAAGATCATCATACTCTATGGGGAGTTTACAGTTCCTAAAGTAAACCATTTCATTATATTGCAAACACAGTGTTGGTGTCACATTTTAATATGCTATACCTGATAAATTGCTACACGCAGTCATGCATTTATTAAGTGGTGTTTGACTCTACTTAGAAAAGACAATGCCACCCTTTTACTATAGTCTCCCACACTTATAAAAAACTTTAGAGCTTTCTTACATTTTATCTTTGATCCTCATTATAACCTTTAGAGATAGGGACACTAGGAATTATTATTGTCATTTTAAATTACACAAATTGATATGATTACATTTATATTTGCAGGATTTGGGGAAGCTCTTATACCACTCAACTCCTGCTTGTGATGAAGTTAGCAAAGTAGGCTGTATTATATAGTAACAAGAGAGAAAAATAGAAAATAGAAAAATAGAATATCATGGGACTATTTAAATTTCAATATACAAGAGATAGAAAAAAAGTAAGGGACCTTTTCTTCTTAGATACACATACATTAGTTAAATACATCTTTTTATTCAATTTTATGAAGATAGAGTAACTCTTTTGATATATGACTTTATGCATGCTATAAACTGAAATGATGGGCGTTTTAAAAATGCACTGGATATTTTCTTACTTTGTTAAAAACAGTTCAAATTTATACTTACCTTTTCTAGGAATAAAATGAGCATTTTATAAGAAAAACATCAACTTTTTTGACAAAACAAAAATATAAATAAATTCTTGTGAAAATATGATTTTCAGTGATTGTAAAGTATAGGTATTCTTTGGTGCCATGACAGGGTTTCAAAAGCATGTCATTTGCATTTTCTGCACTTAAATATGTGATTGTGAATGACTCTTATTTTAGGTCTAAAGGGAATTTTTGCTAGTTAAGAGAAAGTAAAACATTTTACTGTATAATGTGAATGACCCATAACTCATAGCTGCCCGAGGCTGGTATTTAATTTACATAACAGACAGACATTTTCTCAGTATTTTCAGGGGGGAATTTGTAAAAAATAATTAATTGTCAAATCAGGATCCTTGGTATGCACTGTATTTCTGCTATCATCCAGATTGAGTATAAAAAATAAACAAAATGAAACCAATACTTCTGATTTATACTCTTGAAAATATATAATTAGAAGATACCATTCTTTTGTCAATGTGCACTTAATTTTAAGATAACCAAGGCAGAGTGCCCTAATTAATGGAATTGAACTAACAAAAGATCTTTATTCTATTTCTAGCCCTTGCATTATATAATTGTAAAATATGGCACTGGAAAAATTATAACTAATTCTCATTAAAAAGTAATTGGTGGAGAGAAGTTTTATGTTATGGTTTAGGAGGTAAGCAGAAAGTTCAAGGTTTTCAATCATCCTGTATTATATTTGTTATTGTAGGAAAATATCTCTAACCTTATCCACGTATACACTGTATTTGCTTCTGTGACAGTTAATTTAACCAATAGCATAGGTGTATTTCACCTTATTTATCCTTATCATATCCAAATCCTTATCGTATTTATCCTTATCATAATAATGAAGGATGCAGGGTAAAGAGAAAGAAGGAATGGAGAGGGAAGGGGAAAGAAGGGAATAAGTAATTGCTGAATGTTTATAATAGGTTAGGCACTTTTCACCTGGTGATTCATGTACTTACAAAGGGTCTGAGAGGGACTTTTATGTATCTTTATCATATTAGGACTCTGTAGGACAAATGAGTTATCAGTTTTTCACACCCTTTACCACTAACCTCTATGAGTAGCACCTGTGGTACTGCACCCTCCCTCATGATTGTACACACCTGGCCCAACAGTTGCATATATGCAAATTTGCACACTTGGGCCTGGGGCAGGGGATTGCTAAAAGGACAATATCACCCTTTTGGGAAGAGGGGCTTCAGTTGCTGTTTCCCTGCCGGCTGGTATTTTCCTTGTTAACTATTAAAAAATCCTGTAAATATTATGCCAAGGGCTTATAATTCTTTTTTAAACTGCTAGACTTGAAGATGAACTTATCTGGACTGGGATAGTTGCAAAACAGACTCTGTAGCCCAGAAAGAAGTTAACAGAACTCCAAACTTAAAAGCTCCCCCCCCCCCATGAGTCCATATTTTTAACTTGCACTGAATACTAGAAATTGTGCACTAGTCCTGCCTGGAGAGATGAAACCCTTTCCAAATGTACAATGGCAGAATAAAACACTTTGTTTCTTACCATTTGCACCAGCATAAGCAGCACTGTTGAGACTGGTGGGGGATGGGTTGACAGACAAGAAAAACCTCTAATGGCAGTGCCCAGCTTTTTCTGTTGACTTAAAACCTATATACTCCTAGAAACCAGAACCCTAAAGTTTGTATCTACCACTTTCTGAGAAAGCTGATAATTGTCATTGGATACTTTGCAACTCCCTCACCCCTCCAATGTATTAAAGAATTCTTCCCACTCTCTTAAATAGTATTTTTACAGAGGGACTTCCTGGGAAAAATAATTTTCCCCACCTCTTTGTTTGGCATCCCTTATTCTGAAGTCCTTCATCTGCCCAGCTGGCCTGACCTGTAATCAGCCTCTGCTAAAGCACATGTCCTTTCCATTAAGTAAGGCCACCTCTCTAATCGAAGGCTATCTGTAACTCTCTAGGTGAAAAATAAGAACTTGTTCTGAGATGGAACCTTGACTCTGGGCTTTGAGCTATGTCCTAAGTCACTTAGGACACAAACGAAATAAAATATGAGCTAAAGCCTCGTTGTCCTCTTTTTCTTAGTATGAGACAGAATCTCACAATGTGGTATACCCATTCGCCTTTTTTGTTGTTGCTTAGCCCTTCTTTCTCTCTAGCCTATTGCGTGCCAAGTATGAGAATTTGTAATGAGGATTAAAAAAAAACAAACAAGAAAACAAGAAGATATGACCTCTGATTGAGAGGAAGTCATAACTGTGATATGGGTCAAATTCTTCATGGCGTCTGGGAGGAGAGAGCTGATACTGGGTAGTGATGCAGTTAAAAATTGTATGGACGCTAAAATGCCCTGATGGGCAGAGTCTGAAAGAACTGTGAGAGAAAATAGGAAGTGGGAAGAGAAGGTGTATAAAAAGGGAGGAGCAAGGAGAGAGAAGGGGGACAAGAATGGCGGACTGATAGAACAGCCCTACGTGGCCTGCCAGGGGCAGCTCCCTGGAAGAATGAGCTAGAGGTGGCAAGGAGCCATGGTGGGGAAGTGGCTGGCAGTGAAGTAGCTGGTGTGGAGTTGGATACCAGAGTGGCAGGCTGGGGGTGACCAGGGGCTTTTGAGAACAGGCCTGGTGAATTTGGCCAGCTGCTGTTCAAGGCGGGCCTGGAAAAGGAAGCACTTGGAGCTGCAGCAAGGCAGGATGTTTGGAAAGCTGAGTTTGCATCAGTATCTGTTGGAAAAATTTGAAGAGCCTTGGGGAAGCAGAACATCTCGGAATGCTGGAGCGAGAAAAAGCAAAGAGAAGATGCTGGAGAAGGACTGGACATTGCAGGTGCTTACAGGTTTGGAGGGGCAAAGGGGTACCATCTTGGACATGTATTTGTGACTTTCAGACTAAACGGTACTTGGGGTGAAACAACTGGCCACTTGTAACTTTAAGGACTTTTCGTTTCCCTGTTAAATACCCATGTAAATAAAACCCTGTTGTCAAACTGCATTTGTCTGGCAACTGCTACATGTGGGTGGTATGGACCTGAGGGAACCTGACTGGTAGAAGCTGCATTTTAAAAGTGGCCTGTTGGTTAGAAGCTTCTGCCCATTTTGACCCAATTTCAGAGCCACCAATTGCACCTGGGAAAGAATGAAAAAGGTGAAATCTTGTCTGAAGACATATGTTGTGCAACCAAGGCAGCCCAAACAGGCTCACTGTCAATTCAGGCAAATGAAGATTCTTGGAGCATTATTATATCCAATGTGCCTTAATTCTGAGACAAGGTACACCATACACAGAGGCGGGCAGAGAGAGAGAGAGAGAGAGGAGTGAGGGGGAGAGAAAGTGAGACAGAGACAGACAGAGAGACAGAGAGACAGGGAGAGAGATTGTAACTTTGAGAGGGACTGAACAGCAACTACCCGCCTCCTAGCCCCTTTAACACTGTTCAATGCCCTAGCCCCACAACAAACACACTTATATTATAGAAATATAAGACTCATGTGCTGTTTGCTAATGTCTCAAGGTTATGGGCCCTTCTTTGTGTGGAAGGTGAAAAAGTCTGATTTTAACCCATTTTCCTTATACTATAGATTTATGTTAGATCTTGAATGGCAGAGCATATTTTTTTGAAAATGAAAGGATCCTCCAGAATATAATCTTCATGAATGTCAGGGTTGTTTGCCTTGTCCATACCATCTGGTTGCTGCTTTCCATACAGTTCCTTGATGCGTCTAGCTAACTGCATGGAACTAGGCACGCGAGAGGATAGACCAGCATGAGCAGATAAGCCTAGTACTTAGAAAATAGTCCTCACCCAGTGATTAGTGAAAAGTTTCATGGAGTAGGAGCTAAAAGTAAGGATAGGGAAAAAAAATGAGGCCAAAAAGATTCGGCTCTATTAACTCTGTCCCCATGTGCCATACTAATGATTCTACCCTGAAAATACCAGAAAGAAAAGCTAGTACTTGAGTGCTTAAACAAATGAATGGCATGAACAGCATTTCCCCACCAGTCTTAGAAAAGATAAAATGCCAAAGTATATTTTGGTGTGATCATTTTGACCACTTTTAGAGAGCCTTACGTCTGATGATGTGACTAATCTTCTGTATGATACCTCAGTTCAGTTCTGCTATGACTGAATGAAGTAAATGCCTGAGAAATACAGCTTACCTTTCATTGTGTAGTGCCTGATAAAGCAACAAACTATAAATTGCTAAGAACTTACTTGCAAGTTAACTAATTAGCCAGCTACAGTTTCATGGATGGAGACAGGAGACACTGGGCCAGAGATAAAGGACTTTGTTACTCCTGACACAGACATTAACATGAGATTTAAGTTCTCAGTTCTTCCTGTGATGTGAGAGACCTGTGAATGTAGTGGGGTTGGGTGACAGATGAAAAACCCTGAGCTCAGAGGACCAGAATCTTTTATAATAAAATGAAAGCAAACCTGCCAGACCTTTACCCTGAAGGGAGACATTATCTGCTTTACACTGGACAGTAGACAAACCTGCCTGACCCCCTACCACCTCTTCTGAGGAGACTCTGATCTCTTCTTGGGCAGTTCTCCATACAAACAGGCTTGAAGAGATAGTTCAGCTCAGACACAGCCAGTGCAGATATTTTAATACTGAATGGCTACATTGTTCTTCCAAGAAATTGAAATTTGTTTTTAAAAGCTATGGAAAGCTTTAATTGACTACTTGTGCTACTTTCATTGAAGTTACTTATTTAAAAACTACAATATATTCAACTTTCTGAAGAAATCTTTGAGGCTTATTTTCAAATATCCAATTTCAAATATTCAATGTAGCTACTAGCAATTTGTTGCACAAAAATTAGGTAGCTGTGTCTACACAGACTTTATTATTAATGTAAATAAACAGCTAGAAAAATGAATCTCGAGTACATTTAAAGTACATACCAAATTATCAAATTAGGTATTTTTAAACAATGCTATTCATATGATTAATATATTCTCTAAGGAGAAATTTTTTAATAGCATGCTATACAAAGGGTGTACTGTTTTAATGTAATTAATATTCAGTAGGGGTATACTAAATAATTTAATCTAACTGATTTAATATGACCTTGGTATTACAACTATATCTGAATAAAAATAGTGGAAAATGTTCACTTAGAAAACAGAATAATTTAATTTTAAAAAGTCATTTAAGACACACGCCAGGTTAGCTACTGCTCGGAGGTCACCTCGCCGGCTCCAGGCCCTTGGGAGGGTCCCCCTCGCCGCGCCGCCCCCTCCGTCATCCCTGGGAGCCAAGCCCCGCCTCCAGGTTAGCTACTGCTCGGAGGTCACCTCGCCGGCTCCAGGCCCTTGGGAGGGTCCCCCTCGCCGCGCCACCCCGTCTGTCATCCCTGGGAGCCAAGCCCCGCCTCCAGGTTCATCTGGAAACCCGCCCGACTTGCACACGCCAGGTTAGCTACTGCTTGGAGGTCACCTCGCCGGCTCCAGGCCCTTGGGAGGGTCCCCCTCGCCGCGCCGCCCCCTCCGTCATCCCTGGGAGCCAAGCCCCGCCTCCAGGTTCATCCGGAAACCCGCCCAACTTGCACACGCCAGGTTAGCTACTGCTTGGAGGTCACTGGCGCCGGCGCCGCAAATTTCTAAACTAAACTAAAGTACAGATCTACTTTCAACCTGGAATACACTCCCATCAATATGCCAACCAACACGAGATCCATGGTTTCTCAATATGTAGAACAGGTTCAAAAGCAAAACACAGTAAGGAGAAAAACTTTAAACATGCAAGCAAGCCCTACAGGAAGTAATCCATCGCCAACAAAGAAAGGACAATCTCCAGAA